>MU401503.1:175308-210381 GCA_022579005.1 Poronia punctata | reverse complement strand
TTAGTTTATATTATAAATTAAACTTTTAATAACTTTAAATAAATAGCTAGGCTTTAAAAAATTTATAACGTTTTTATTATTATTTTAAATTTTTTGCAAAATTTAGTAATATTTTAAGTTTTTTTTTATAGCTTTTTTAAAAAATCTTTTTTATTTTAAAATTTATAATAGCTATTATTTTACTAACTAACTATACTTAGTTAAGCATAAGCTTTTTATTTAATTTAATTACTTTATTATTTTTATTTACTTTATTAATAACGTTTTAAAGTTAGCTTAGTATGTTTAAACCAAAGTTTAGTTGTTTTAAAAAGTAGTAAGTTTGCAAGCTATACTAAAAAAAGTAAATTAATATATTAATTAGCTTTTTGTTTGCTTTATTTATTAAAGTAGTATTAAAGCTAGTTTAGTTAAGTATTTCTTTAGTAGCAAAATAGTTTGTTAATATTACTACTAAGTTATTTAAAGCTTTAATTATTATTTTAAAGCGTTTATAAGCTTATATTTTAACTTTATTTAAAATAATAACTAGCTTAAAAATATAATAAGTTTTATTTAAGTATTTAAAATAAATATACTAAGTTGCTACTTATAGCTTTTTTTAATATAAAATAATATAATGCTAAATTTTTGTTTTAATAAAGCGTTTATTTATATAAATAAAGTTTGTACTAAGTTATAATGTTTAAAAATAGTATGCTTATAAATAAGGTTTTATATAGCTTAAAAAATATAAGTTTAGCTTTAATAAGTTTAAAATAAGTTAATTAAATATAAGCTTAACGCTTTTTTACATTATTATTTAATACTTTTTTTTTTACGTTTTTTGTTTAATAAAGCAATTTTTTTTTATAAAGGTTTTATATATTAAGCATAGTATAGTAGCAACGTTTATAAAGATTTACTACTGCTAAAGTATTATTTTAAAGCTTTTAAGTTGTTTAAAAATATAAAGTTTTTAAAAGTAGCTAACTTATATTTAGTTATTAATATTTTAAAAAAGTTAATATAAAAGCTTAGTAGTTTTATAAAAAAGTATTTTAAAAATAACTTTTTAAGTAATATTAAAATTTGTTTTTATTTAAATAAGTTAAATACTTTTTATAAGTGTTTTAAGTAATTAGCTTTATTATTTAAAAATATAATAATATTATTAATAAAAGCTTTATAAAATAACTTATATAGTTTTAATATTTAGTTTATAAAATGTTAAACGTATACTAGCAAGTTATAAAATTTTATAAGTGCTATTATAAAGCGTTTTAGTTTTTATAAGCTTATTATTATAAATTAGTTTTAATAATTTAAATAGACTTTAAACTAGTAAAAAAAAGCTATAATATTTATTATAATAATATAGCATTTTTTTTAAACTAAGCTAATTACTTTTAATTATAAAAGTAATAAATAGTTATTAAGTATAGCTATTTTATTAAAAGCTTAAAAGTTTATTATAAGTTTAGTTTATATACTTTTTTTTATTTGCTAATAAATAATAAAGGTTAAATAAATAAAAAGGCTTAGTTTGTTTACTTATTTTATTTAACTTTGCTTATATAGCTTATTAAAAACTTTGTTAATAATTACTTAGTTTTTAGCGTTAAAAAGGTAAGGTTAACTATTTAACTTTATTTGTTGCTAGTTATTTACTAAAAGTATTTTTATTTAGTTTTTTTTAAAATGTTAATAATTTTTTAATTAGTTTAAATTTTTAAAAAATCTTTTAAAATTTAAATAATTTTGCTAGCAGCAAAATTTAGTTTAGTATATATAGATTATTTATTAAGCTTAGCAATTTCCTTTGTTTTAAAAAGCTTTTAAATTTTTATAGTTAATAAAAACTTAGTTATTTTAAGTTTAAAGTTACTTATTTCTTTATTTTTAGCTTAATTAGTTTTAGTATTAAAAACTTTAATAATTTTTAGTTAAGTTATTATATTTTATATTTTTTTATTTAAAGTAAAGTATTTTTTAGTAGTTAAAGCTGCATATATAAGTAGGTTTAGTATTTTAAAGTTAATTAAGTATTTAATAAAAATATTGTTAGCAATATTTACTTTATTAGTTACTTTAGTAAGTATAGGTATTTATAATATTATAGCAGCTATTGCTATAGCTTTTAAACATTTTTTTTAAGTAGCTTTTTATACTTTAATTTTAGTTTATTTATTAATAGTACTTACTTTTATACTTTTTTTAACTTTTTTTAGCTTAGGTAATAAGTTAGCTATAATTATAATATTTAAAGTAGTTAATTTTATAAATAAAAAAATAGCGTTTTTATATATTAGTTTAAAAATAAAATTTTAGTTTAATAGTAGTAATTTATATTAAATTAAAGCTAATAAGGTTTTTTTTAGTTTTAATAGTACTTTATAAGCTAATATTACTTTTTAAATATAAAGGTATAACTTTAATTAAATTATAAAAAAAGTATTAAAACCTTTTATAGCGTTAAATATAATAGTTTAAGTTTTAAAGTTAATTTTAGCTTTATAAGTATTGCTAAAATTAGTTTTTAATAGTATTTAAAGTTTTATAATTTTATTTAATATTTATATAAATATTATAAATTTAACTTATTTGTTTTTAAATTTACTTATTTTTACTATATATATTTTTAAAATAGCTTATTTAGTATATTTAACTTATTTGCTACTAATACTTTAAACTTTGCTTAATTATTTTTTAGTAGTATATATAGTTATATTTAATAAGTTATAAGTAATAATATTATAACTTGTTTTAATATTAAAACAAATAGTTGTTTTTGCAAATTTAAGCTTTATATAAACTAAAATATATAAATAAAAGTATTAAGATTAACTAATAAGTTTTTTTATTTAAGTTTTTAAAAAGGTTATAACTTAAATATATAGTTTTAAAATTTTTAATTTATTAAACCTAGCAAAATAGACTTTGTTATTAAGTTTTAAATTAGGTTTTTTATTTATTTTCTTTTAGCATTTTTTTAAGTGCTTAAATAGTTAATTTTATAACTTAAAAAATTAGTTATATTTTATATAATTTAGCTTAGGTAGCTTTAAAGTAAAGGTATTATAAGACTTTGCAAGTTTTTAAGTATACTTTTAGCTATAGTGTTTTTTTTTTTTAAGTTTAAAAATATACTACTATAATATTTATAATATATATTATAGTTAATAATTATAAATACCTTATTTAACTTTAAATTTAAAAAGTTTTTTTTTAATAAATTTATTAAGCTTTTAGCTAAGTTAAATTTATAGTTTAACTTTTTTTTTTTGCTAGGTTTAAATAGTTTTTTTTTTTATTTTTATTTTTAAATTTGTTTTTATTTTAAAGTTTATTTTTATTTTTATTTTAAAGTTTATTTTTGTTTTTCTTTTAATTTTTAAATTAGTATTTATTTTTTTATAGTTATTTTTATAATAACTATAGTTGTTATAATTTTAACTTTTATTATAATTATAGCTTTTTTTATATTTATTTTGCTAGCAGCTTTTAGTTTTATTATTGCTTTTATTATTTAATTAGGTTTTAAAAAAGTTATTTAGCTACTTTGTTTATTTTTTTTTTAAACTTAAAAGTATATAAATTTAGCTACTAATAAAAGTATTGCTTTTTTATAAGTAAAAAGTTTAAAATATTTACTAAAACTTTTTTTTTAATTAAGTATAAGTATATTTTGCTTTAAAGCTAGGTTTATTGCTAACTATATAGCTATAATTACTTTTATTTAGTTAAAATTATTACTTGCTAATAAATAACTTGCTTTAGCATATTTAAGCTTTTTTTAAAAGTATTTTTTTAATATGTTTTTATTATATATAATATTTTTAAGCTTAAGCTATAAAAAGTTGCTTTTTTTAGTAGTAATGCTTAAGGCTATAGTAAAACGTTAGCTAAGTTAGTTTATTATTTTTTAAATACTTTTATTTTAAAAGCGTTTTTTTTTAATAGTAAAAATTAAATTTTATTAATAAGCTATAGCTTTACTTAATAAAGTAAACTATAATTATATTAATTAGCTTTTATAAGTGCTACTTTTAGCATTTTTTAATATAGTATTAATTTTATTAATAAAAGCTTATATATTTATATAAATAGTTTTAAATTTTTTATTTACTTAATTAAAGTTTTTTAAATTTTTAAAGTTAAGTATAAAAGTGCTAATATTTTCTTTTTTAATTTTTATTTTTTAATTATTAAAATTATTGCTAAATAGTAATATTAAGTTATAGTATAAGTATTTATTACTTTTAAGTAGTTTTTATAAACTTAATAATTTTTATAGCTTTATAAGTTTTAGTAGTTTTTATAAAAAGCTATTATTATTATTATTGCTTAGGTTTTTTTTAAAGTTTTTTTTAAAGGCTTTTGTTTACTATTTATTTTATTATAATTTTTATTTAAGTTTTAATTATATATATAACGTAAAAAATTAGGTTTTTTTTAAATAGTTAAAATAACTTTTTAAAGTGTTTATTATTATTAGTTTAGTTAAAAGTTAAACTAAAAATTATTAAGTTAAAAGCTTTATAAATTAAATTTAAAGTTAGTTATTTTTAAAAAGTATATAACTAGTTAATTAAAAGTTAACTTATAATAAAGTATTACTATTTTTATAAAAGTTATTAGCTTAGCTTAAGCTTAAAAAAAAGCTTTTAAAGTTTAAAATTTTTTTATATAATATATTTATTTTTAATATATAAAGTTTAAATGTTTACTAAGTAAGTTATAAGTACGCTATTTTTATTTTTAGCTTTTATACTAGTTATATTACTTAAATTTATTTTTAAATTATAAAGCGTACTTACTTTTATATAAAGTACGCTAAATTAAGTTGTACTAAATTTTATATAAAGTGCGTTTGCTTTTATATAAAGTATGCTTACTTTTAACTTATTAAATATGCTTATATTAAAGTTAATAATTATAGTGTTGCTAGCTTGCTTTAAGTAGTTTAAATAAACAAGTTTATTTTATTTATTATAAATTTTATATTAAATTTTATATTTATTTAAAAATTATTTACTTTTTTAATTTAATTTATTAAGTACTTAATAGTTTAATTAGTTTGCTTTTAAAACTGCTTTTAATTAAATATGTTTTGTTTTAAAGCTTGCTATATTGCTTTATTATTTTTTTATTTTTTAATATTTTTTATGCTTATAGTATATAAATTATTTTATAAGTTTTATTAAAATCTAAGTAATACTTAAAAATTAAGTAAATTATAATAATTTAGTAAAGTTAATATATTAACAGCGTAAATTGTTTAAAACTTATAACTTAATTTGTTAACATTGCTTATAATAAAGTTATTATTAGCTTTGCTACTATTATTACTTATTTTGTTTATTTAGCTTACTTAACTAAAAAAAAATATAAAAAATAAATATATATAATAAATAAAAAGTAAAAAGAAATATTTAGTATAAATTTAAAAAAATAAGTATTTTATACAATACTTTTATACTTTATAAGTTTAAAAAAATAAGTAGTTTATAACATATAAAATATAGCTAGGCGTTTTAATAAATTAAGCCTTAGTAAAAATAATTGTAAACGTTAGCGCTATAAAAAATTATTTTATTTATAACTTAAATATAGTAGTATAAAGATAGCCTTAGCTATTTAAAAAAAATTATATAATTTTTACTTATTTATAAGGTTTTTGCTTAATATAAAAAAGCTTTTATAAAAATATAATTAACTTATTATTAATTAAAAAAATTTAAAAAAATAACTTTAACTAGTTTTTTAATTAAATAGCTTTGCAAAAGGTTTAAAAAAATAACTTTTGTAATGTTACTTTGCTTAAAAGGGCTTTGCGCTTTTAAAAAAGTATAAATTAAGCTTTAAAGTTTAAAAAAATAATAAACTTTTTAATTTATACTTATTTGCTGCTGCAAAAAAATAGAAAATAACTAAAATTCATTATATTAATTATATACTTATTATACTATTTAGTAAAAAAAACTATAAAGTAGTGTAGTAAATTTTATAAATTTATGATATAAAAAAAAAAAGAATCTAGCAAGGTTAAGTTAATTGGTTATTATTAACTAATTAACCTTAGTGCGCTAGTTTTTATTTAATTTAGCTATTTAATCTAAAGCTACAAGACTTTATCCTTATAATAGGTTTTTTTATAATACGTTATATTAATTTTATAATTTACTTTAGTATATTATTTAATATAAATTTTTTAAAATAAATTAGTTTAATAAAGTTTTAGCTTTAGTTTACTATATATTTTTGCTTATAATATAATATATATAAGCAACGTTTATTAAAAACTAAGTAAACTTTTTTGCTATTTTTTTATTAATATTGTTTTATTTTATATTTAAATTAAAAACAAGTTTAAAAATACTTTTTACTTTTATTAAGTACTAAAAAAAAAATTTAATACTTAGCTTATATTTATTAATTGTTTTAAAAGTAGTAAAATATTATTACTTTAACTTATAACGTTTATTTATTAAGTAGTTTATTAATTTGCAGCTTTTTTTGCTATATATAAAGTATTTAAACTTTATTTTTAATATGTTTAATTTAGGTTTAAAACAAAAGCAATATAGTATTAAAGTATTTTTATTATAACTATAATTATTATACTTATAATTTATATAAAACGCAGTGCTGCCTTTGCTATTATTTACTACTTATAAATATGCTTAAAAGTTAAAAAATAAACTTTTAAATATTAGTTTTTAATAAATTAGTGCTATATTAAACTTAAAAATACTTTTATATACGCATATTATATTTATTACTAAGTAAATTTTATTTTAATATATAACGCTAAGTACTTGCTAAGCTTTTATAGTTTTATTAATTATAATATTAAAAGCTTTTATAAAAGTTTTTTTTAAGTTTTAATTATAAATATTTTAATATATAATTATTATTTAATTAGTAAAGTATTAAAACTAATTTATAATATTATTAAAATATAAATTTAACTTAAAGTATATTTTTTACTAAGTTTTATTTAAACTTATTTACTAAATAAAGTATTGCTTAGTATAATTATTTAAAATTATAAAAAATATAGCTTAGTATTAGTTTTTAAATATTTTAATTTAATAGTATATATTAATAAATATTTATGCTTTATTATATAATAAGTTATAAAGCTTTTTTATATAGTTATAGTTTTTTTACTATATTTTTATAAACATAGCAATCTTGTTTAGTATAAAAAAAGTATTGTTTATTAAATATATTAAAAGTAGTTAATAAAATAAAATATAATTAAAATTATAAAAATTTAAAAATAATAATAAAAAGTTTTTAAACTTAATAGTAAAAATAAAAGCAAATTGCTATTAAAATGTTAATTGCTTAATTATAAGTTAAAAAGTATATATAAAAGTAAATATAAAAGCAATTTAAAAAGTTTAAAGTGCTTATATTTATATTTTTAGTTTAAGCGTTAATGCTTTAAAATATGCTTTTAAATTAAGTATATTTTAATATATATACTTTTTATTTTTAAAAGTAAATAAAAAAGTTATATTAAGCTTTTTACTTTTATATAAAAATATATATAAAAAGTATTAAAGTTTTTTAATTATTATATTATTATATATAATTGCTAACAATTAGTTACTAATAGTAGCTTAACTTTTAATTACGCTATTATTAATATTTTTTTAATTTAGTATTAGTAGCAATAAACGTTAAACTATATATATAATAAAATTAAAAAAATTTTATATTTAATACTTAAAATTTTATTAAAAAGCTTAAAAATTCTTTTTGCTATTAAAGTTAATATATATATACTTAATTATTTTAAATAAAATATATATATTTACTTTATTTTTTACTAGCGTTTTAAAGTTAAAATTTTTAATACTTTAATAGTTAAAAATAATATGCTTTTTTAAAAAATAAAATGCTATTTTTATTTTTTTAAATATTTAAATTTAATTAAGGTCTTTATTTTAAGCGTTATAAAAATAATATAATTTTGCTTATTATATATATAAGGCCTTTTATTAAATTTAATTTTTTAGTTTTTTTTAAAAAAAGCTAAAGCTATATAAAGTTAATATTATAGCAAATAAATGCTAATTAGTTTTTAAATTAGCATAAAGTTAAAAGTAGTAATAAAAATGCTTATTATTTTTTATTTTATTAATATATAACTTATAAAACGCTTACTATAATTTAATATAGCTTTTTTTGCTTACTTAATTTTTTTTTAAATAGTTATATAGTTAATTTAAGTTAAATTTTTAATTTATTACTTATTTAATTTAGTAACGTTTTAAAAGTAATATAAAGCTAATATAATTTTAAGTTAAGTAAAAAATAAATATATTAGTAGTTTTTATTTTTAAACTTTGCTTTTTTATAATTACTAATTTAACTATTAATTAGTATTAGTTTAGCTAAAAATAAATATAATTATAATACGTTATTACTTATAATACTATATTAAACTTAATTAATTAAAAAAAAAGTTAAAAAAACTATTTATAGCTAAGTTTAAATAGCTTATAATATAAAGGCTACTTAGACCTACTATATACTAAGTATATAAAGGTAGCGTACCTTTTATAACTAACGTACGTAGCAAGTACGCACTTATAATTAGCTTACGCGTACACATTTATTCCTTTAGTATCTACTTCTATTAAAAGATACAATACAGTCTATGTCAATGCAGCCAATGTGGTCAATTGGTAAAGGGGTATTAGAAGGGATTCCAACAATTCCTCTTTTTTTCATACCCCCCTTATCCTACCTTGGATCATCCCAAGCCTTTGACCAATTTATCAACTCCAGGAAGAGGAATCCGGGGCAGGAACTACCTTACCTACCTACCTTAAGAACCTACTTACTTTATTCAGAAAAAATAGACCCCCCTCACGTTGCGGATCTAGTCTCGTTTCATACCCGTATACCTTTTACCTACCTACTGCATGGGTCTAATGTTAGGTAGGTAGGTTAACACACGTGCTTAGATTAGATCCGATTAGATCTTGTCAGTAGGTAGGTAGATAGTTATGTTTCTTTTCTCTTTTGTGTAAGTAAGAACATAAAAAAAAGATGTTGCCGAGGTTTGATATTCTGTCAGGAGGAAATTAATAGGTAGATGCTTTTAAAGATAATAAGAACCGTATGAGGAGGTTAGGTAAGGTAAGGTAAAGGATCCCGAGGAAGTGGTCTTGGAATATGTCAAGGTGATGCGACTGGATATCTTAATATGAGTTTCTTTCTTCATTTCATATGAGGTATGCCGTGAACTGACTGACATCTTTTATGAGGTAGGTAAAGGATCTTAAGAAAGTAGAAAGTAACTACTTCATAGATCTTGGAAATACCCATGTCAAGATAAAATACTAATCCCGAATGATGTTTTCAATCTAAGTTTCTTCATTTCATACGAGGTATGCCGTGGATTAAGTTGACATCTCTCAAGAGCTACGATAGTAGGTACCTACCGGTACGGCCTACCACTGACTACCTATGGGAGTGCCTTTAGTCTTTTGAAGTTTTAAAAATGTCCCCTATTCAATTCAAGTAGGTAGTAAAACGGTCATAAAAAATCTTAACATACCTCGACATTCACCTCCGAGGCTCCAAATAAGAACTGAGGCACTTCCTCCCTTCTTCTTCGCAGGATGGGAAGAGACGTCTTGTCTTGTCTTGTCTTGTCTTGTCTTGTCTCTGTCACTTTCGATATAGCTAATGCTTCAACCAACTAAGGTACCTACTTTACTTGAGGTATATACCATATCATACCCCTGAATTAATCAAGCTGCTAAAATCAAACCTTTAAGAACTTGGACAGCTAAGTCCAATCCACCCATTTAAACGGTCAGTTGCCACTTACCGCAATTGCCCAGAGCAGAAAGGGGGCCTGGTATCAACTCTAAATGAAAATATCTACCTAGCAAACATACCTAACTAAGTCACGGATATATATGGCAGTTCATAGAGTCTATGTCGAAGACAGTTCGGTGTTAGTAGAGTAGAAGAAAAGATAAGAAAAAAAAAAGGGAAAGAATGTGAGGTATATATCATGTAGTAACCAGCATCAGCAACATGCATACATACCTCTCTCACTCATAATAGGGGGGGGGGGGCCGGGAAGTAAAGCTCAGGGCAACATGTATCTAACTTTTAAGACTGATTTACCTCGATCGTAGTCCAAGGGCGTCAGTTGTGTGCTATTCCGTTGACGAGATATAGACAAGACGGGTGTGGATGGCCGTGATACCGAGTATAGAAAGGGGGATCCTACCTAGTCTCCCAACATAGCCCCTTAATGCGCCGGCCACGGACTAGCTTAGCACATTGGAAGTATGTATATATGTATGTGTCAAGCTCGGAAAATAAACATGTAGGTACTCGTACGCTGGTTGTCCAACCTGAGAGAAGAATGCTCGTGGACTGTGTGCATGTGCAAACTGTATTCAGGGGTCCGTAAACCACGGCAAAGACATAGAAATATCAAGTCAAGCCCTTTTCAATGTAATGTAGATAGGCTCAATTTTTACATATATCCGCCAAACCTACTTACCCAATCAAGATTAATGCCCTCTTCAACATGGGGGCAACGCTAGGTATTAAGTACTTAGTACGACAAAGCGCAATAGCATTACTACCAATGCGCAAAGACGTAGGTATATGTGTTGTTGGCTGGCTTATTGCCTGGCTTCATCAGGGCAAGCCAACCGATGATTAGCACCGTTTTTTCAAGGTACTTTGTGCCTTTACCTTGTATATAAATACAGACGAGACCATGCTGCGGGCTGGACTGGGCTGCTCAGAACGAGATCTGCCCTACAAGACCTTCGTTATGGCATAAAACCCCCCGCGGCCTTCTTTGCTCGTAAGTGATAGTTCCCATCAGCTGCCAGAAATCGACCGATACATGGTCGAAATCCATTATTATATGGAAGATATGGAAAGGTATTCCAACCACTCCAAACCTTTTGGTGTTGTGACTATTTTCACTACTGTTGTAGTGTGCTAGTTTTCCCGTCACCGTTAGCCAAGAGGTGCAATCACATGGAGAAGGGCAGGGAGGCCCATACCCAAGGTAGTCTTCCTTTATACTGCCGATGGCCCAAAGTTCACCAACTTCGGCTCTGGTGCCGAGGATCTTGACGCGGACATGAGTCCCTACTTCGATAGTAGTATCATCGTTGTTCGTGAACTGAGGCGGCGTAGCGTTGGGCTCCCATTTGATATCATCTGGGATCAACTTGATTTTTCCGTCTTGTCAACCTCCTTTTCTCTCATTGAACAGAGATTTTTGAAAAGAATCTCAGCGTTGAATACTTACGTGTGCTGACACGAAGATACGCAGAGGACCTGCCTCGGAGAAGAAGCCGTGTTGGTTTACGGATACAACGACTGCGTCGACCTACGTCAAGTAAGAACACAAGGCCGGAGCACACCGATGATCCAGAGATAACAGGGAAGAAGAAGGCCTCACCGTCTCTCCCTTGAAGGGTCTCCAGACCACTGCGCGGTAGCCAACGGTGAACTCGGCCAATCCACTGCCCGGAAGGATCCGTCCCTCGGAGATATCAAATGTATCCATGATAGAGATAATATAATAACTTCCGGTACACGTGCCTTCGACATCCCTCAGGAGCTTTCCGGTTACTAGGTCGTGCATGTTCTTGCCAAAGTACGAGGGATGGAGCGTGACCCTGCGCTCGAGATTGTATAGGAAGAACATGGTTAAGGATCGTTAAAGGCGACGGACACAATTCCAGCCGCTCCAACTGTCGCTTCGGTTGCGTCCGGGTGATTATAGCACCGCGTATTACGAGGATGCGCCGAGCGCACAGACAATCGGTGGAGAAAAATGGGTGGGGGAGCCAGCGGTCGGCAACGGCCAGAGGCGCGCGTATGTGCGCGTGGCACCTTTGGTATCGGTAGGTCGCGACGATGTTCGGGGCTCGGAATACAGGAACCAAGTATGTAAAGATTGGATTAATTAGCGATGACCGAGGGTTACCGCAATGAGTGAGAGACGACGACGACGGCGACGGCGGCGGCGACGGCAGCAGCAGCAGCAGCAGCAGCGACAGACCGAGGTGCGCAAGGACGTCGTACGCAACCAGCTGTGTGGTTATGTTGCGCAAGAGTTAAAGACAAAGACTGAAAATAGGCCGCAGCCTATCGGAGAAAGAGCCGTGGGAAACAATGCCAAAAAGAAAGAAACGGAGCTCGAAGAATGGTTTGAGATGATTGGCTCCTTCAATAAGAGGTGTTGTTGTTGTTGCGGTATGCTGCGAAGGGCAGACTGAATAACTTTTGGTAATGGAGGTAGCACAATTAAATTATCTGGCTCTGTTCAAACAGAACAAGACCTGGTAAGAGAAGGCTACTACCTTGTAAAGTCTTTTTGCAGTACGAGTAGACGCGTACCTTGGCGCACGGTAGACATGCAGCCCTGAAGTTTGGCAGACGGTAGCTCTGATTTTTTAACCAATAAGAAATCAGCATTGTTTAAACATTTGAGCTTACGTAACACATTGTTAACCGCTTAAATCTATTATTGTACACGTATGCGCAATTGTACATACATATATACGTATAATGTTTGCACTATACAGTATTTGTTTAGATAGCAGACTTGCGGACAAGCTTCTACGCGTATACGAGATGTGGACGTAATTGCATGTGTAGGGAAATGGGGGTTTGAGAGCAAGTTAGATGGTATTTTCTCAAGTCCCTTTGTCCTGCGTCGTCCGGGATGATAAAGTAAGTACATACCTACTCGGGCCTACTGCTGTGTAGACTAAACGTACATTAGCTAAATACTTACTTGCTTGTACGCTGTGTACTTTTACCCGTAAATTTATTTTTTCCTCAGCCACCTTCAGCCACGACAAAGCCACCCAGGCAGTTCAGGGTAACTGTTACCACCCCCTCGCACGCTCAGTACTCGTAGGAGGTACCCATCTGCCAGCTTGAGCCGCATCAAACAAGAAGAAACGCAAGACCAGCTAGCCCGGCTCAGATGTTCCTGGGCTGGTTTCTTGCCGGTAATTAAAAGCCGAAACCCTCTAAAATTTGTGACACCGTTACCTTGCCTGTTACACGTATAAGAGGTCGGTACATTCGAGGTTTCGATGCCTTTCCATCTACCTACTCGTACGAGTTTACAGAGTTCACCCCACATTTGAGCCCCCAACCCACGCACCCACGCAACCCACACACCCACGGTGGCTGCTTCCGCCCGGGAACATCCCCTGCCATGTCGAATCTATCCTATCCTTATTAGGT
Source organism: Poronia punctata (assembly GCA_022579005.1). NCBI lineage: Eukaryota > Fungi > Ascomycota > Sordariomycetes > Xylariales > Xylariaceae > Poronia > Poronia punctata. The sequence goes on along the minus strand of MU401503.1, from coordinate 197,127 downwards.
GTTGTACATGATCGATTCCTGTTAGGTTTCAACAGAATCCCATTCCATACATCTGTGTCTTAACTTTAGCATACTTTCTTCACCTACGCCTTGGAACATTCCAACGTTTTAACCTACCTTTTGTTACTTATGTAATTTCTATTAATCTCGGTTTGAAACCTGTGGCGTCGGCCGGTTCGGAACTGAGACTCTTGAAGCGGCGACCCAGTCGAAACACCTGCACTGCACCATCACGCACATATAGCTCATCGCTGTTTTTACTTGGCCCGAGATTGGACGGCTGACCGCCTGAGAGTGACTTCGTGTCCACCGTCATCCAAAATGGCTCTGAACCTGGAGAAACAACTCACTTTCGTACGTTTCAGCGCCTACGACTATCACGCCACCCTGTACCTGGCCTTGTCTTGAACCAGAAAAGAAAGAGAAAAAAACTGACATTCGACTCGGAAGTATGGTGCATACCACGACAACTCGGTCAACGTCGCCATTCATATGGTGTGCGTCCCTTTAATCTTATTTACCGGCTTCACTCTTGTATGAAATCACTCCTAACAATCCTGCGCATCGGCGTCCGGTCTCGACTCGTATCTAACCTCAGATTTCCTGCCTAAAGGCGTCGAATACCGGCACGCTTATTCCCCTCCCCGACCTCATCACCGTTCCGAACCTCGACCTTAACCTGGGCACCATCGCCGCTCTTTCATGGGGCGGCCTATATATCCTCTTAGAACCGGTAGCCGGCACCGTACTAGCCTTTATATGTTTGGGCGCTGCTGCGCTAGGAAACGCTGCCTTGGCGCAAAATCCCACATTAACGAACCAAGCCGCCGTCGTCGTCCATATTGCCGCCTGGCTTCTTCAATTCGTAGGCCACGGTGCCTTTGAGGGCCGGGCCCCTGCTCTGTTGGATAACCTGGTCCAGGCCATCTTCCTCGCCCCGCTGTTCGTCTGGCTTGAGCTCCTGTTCAAGGTTGGCTACAGGCGTGAACTCCAAGCCCGGGTCGAGAAGGAGGTCAAAGTCGAAATTGCCAAGTTTAGAAGTCAAAAAGCGGCCAAAGAAGGCAAGAACGGCAAAGCTCAGTAACTAGGGACGACTTCATACCGAACCAAAATATTACGCTGTTGCCTATCCCTTGGATACTTCGAAAAGGACAGTGCCGACTGGAAGAAGGAATATCGCCAATTCGGTCCCAACAGCTTCGAGAAGCGTATGGACCAACCAGGAGTCCGACGGACCGTTCTTACTACATCTATATAATATACGACCAGTCGATGGTATCGTTCAGGTAAAGAATCCTGGGCGGTCTTTAAACGGACCTATCGGCTTCTTTCCCCTCTTATGTCATATGCAACCTATAGACAGCGTATAGTTAATAATTGCTATACCTAATTTTCAATCATGTTTTCAATCATCTCGCCGCTTCGGTCTTATCATGTCACGTTTTAATTATGTACTCCGCGGTGGGATCTCTATGGAGGATGTTCTGAGCATATAGTTTTATTGTTATTATGGCTGGGGCTGTCATTACCGCTCTCAGTTCACCATATGTCACGTACTTTATTGTGTAACCGCGCGGGGTACTATTTATTTACTCACCCGAGGTTAACCTAGGATACTTACCGTATCTAGTCTACAGTACGGCGAAGCGGATCGTTGCCTCGCTTACAGATGTAAGTGGGATCATCGGCCAGACGAATGCTGTGAGATGCCTAGAACAAGAGTGAGTGCTTGATGTCAGATCTACTTACGAGGCCGGCGGCTTCCTGAATTCTTGGATCGAGACTTGCCGCTGATGGCGAGAGCATCCTGGCAGGCAAACGAAACATCCGAGTCGGCGTCGGAGATTTTGACCTTCTCTTTGGCCCTGTCGATCCAGCCAGCTTTGGGGGGTCGCCGTTCCTTTCGCTCGGAACTGCGAGAGTGGTCTCGGGTCGAGGCAGTATGCTGGGCCCTAGCAGCCCTTTCTGCCGTCAACTCAGCCTGTCGCGCCACTTGCCGCGCAGCGTCCGCCCTCATGGCATCGAGGTATTCTTGGTATTCCGGCTTCCTCGGTGGATTGCGACTCTTGTTGGAGTTGTAGACACGACCTGTCTTGTGCCTGAGTTCACGATGCTTGGGATCGTTAGGCGACGGTTGGTCCTTTTGGGACCGTGGATTCTGCCCATAGCTAGACTTAGGCGGTGGTGGTGGTGGTGGTGGTGCCCGGCTAGGCGCCCTGTCCGCGAAGTGGCGGTCGTGATGGTGGACTGGCGCTGGTTGAGCTAGTTCTCTCATAGGCGGCGAATCACCGTGGATCGACAGCATTTCAACCGAGCGACTTCGTCTCCCTGTACCATATTTCTTGCTGTCTCTGCTACGAGGATCCTTGGCCCTGCCGCTCCGGCTCGACACGGTCGTACCTGCATGCTTTGGGGGGCGAGAAGAAGCCGAGGCGGCTTGGCGGACTTTACTCTCTAGGAACTCTGGGGTTTCTTGGGAATCAGATGGCCAAACACTCGACTGCACATGGACGACGTCGTATTTGGGCATTCTTCTGCCCTGGCGACTTTTTTCGGATTTCTCGAGAGCCGATCTTGCCGCCTTCTTCCGGTCCGCTCGGAGACTCTCCTCTACGCCCTCCTGACGCACCGTTACAGGCCCATGGCCCAATCTCTGGGCAAACACACGAGCCGTCCGGGTCGCGCAGTCATGGCAATACGCATCGTTCCTCAGATGATGCGGCACTACCTTACCACAGTTTCTCTTCTTCTTCCTCGAGCCGCCATAGCAGAGACAGCAGCCGAGCCAACTCCGAGCCCACGATTGCTGTTTGTGATAGCTCGGACATGTCTTGATGGTCGAGGTGATGTGGTTACACTTGGTGAAGTGGTGGTGCTCTTGGATACACATGTTGTCGGTCGGTCGGCCGGTCGGTCGGCTAGAGGGTTAGTTGATGTTGGTGATGATCTCAGAATAGGGGGAGAGAGGGAGAGAGGGAGGTTGGTCAACAACCTTTATGACACCTTTCTTTCTTTCTTTTCTTTTTGGACAAGCTCAGCTCAAACGGACTTGCCTGACTGATTTGAGCTTTCCCAAAGAGATTAAGCTAGATGCCGGTTCTGAGATCTGATCTGTTCAGGTAAGGTAAGGTAAGGTAAGGTAAGGTAAGGTAATGCGTAACAAAAAATTCGAAAATTAATTGCGGTTCATGGGGGCTTCTTTATATACATACTCGTATCCGATTGTCCCCTGTCCCCTATTCTTTTGTTAATCAAGCTCATCTTAAAGGTATTGTTATCGAAACAGTCGGGTAGTTTTTTTATTATTATTTCTTTGTTTCTCGACGTCTTTCTTTCTTTTCTTTATTTCTGGGTTTGTTGTTATCTTGAACAATGTAAGTGTTTTTTATAGGTACATATGATAAAACAACATGATGGTTGTTTCTTCATTTACATCACGTCGACTCTCTTCACTTACATCTTTTGAAAAAAAAAAAAGGAAGGAGAGGGTCTATGTGTAGTGTAGGTAGATTGGTTAAACAGTCAAGGTGAGATATATCTAACCTTGACCTACTCGAGTAAGGTAGGTACTGTACACCCTCTTGACACTGTTTTCTCTCTCTTTTACTTTTTATTCTTACTTGTACTTTTTCTCCGAGGGCTTATAACCTAGTACCTAAGGTAGATAGAGGTGAGATGTGAACCTTGAAGTCTTAAGTATTATTTCTTCTCCTGCATCTTTAGAGTGTATACTACCTACCTAAGGTACCTACCTATATATCTCGGGTTTGAAGATATCGTGATAATTACCTGGTAACAGCATTGGTTCTTTTCTACTTTATTTCTATCCCATTTTTTCTAATAACGTTTGCAATGAGAGACCTACGTTTACCTCTAATCCTGCTTACTGTCAACACGTTAAATCTAAATAAATAAATAAATACATGCTAACCTTACTTATATAGATAGATACCCAGATAACCACTTAAAATATCTCATGTCAAGCTATCTTCATAACAGACGTCTGACTTAACCTAGATAAGTCTTTGATTACGAGTAGGTATTCGAATGCAGTACAGTACAGCACAGCACAGCACAGAACCATTCAAAACTTTGTACGTTGTACATACCTACCTTACATATGCCCACATCTTTGGTCTTTCGGGGGGTTAAGTAAGTACTTATGCATTGCGGATCGGGATAGATCAATCTCTTTCCTCTTTCCCATTCCTCTTCCGACTTCATCCTTTGCACGGCGCTTATTTTAGAATATATCTCGCATTGTTTGCCAGACGGACACTCCGCGCAGATATAACTAAACTATGCCGGCTGGTTGAATTTAGGTTAGTCAACTCAGTGAAGAAGGAAGACAGTTGAGAGAGAGAGAGAGAGAGAGAAAAAAAAGTTATGGATCCAAGATTTTTTCAAGGGTTAAAGTTGGTTCCATTTCACATGACTTATCGAGACGGAACCGGCCCGGTTGCGGCGTTTGCCGTAGCGCGCATCCTTCCCCCTTCCCCCTTCCCTCGAGGATCTTGGATCCCAAGTGGGCGGGCGGCTCTTCGACCATTTTTCTTTCTTTCTTTCTTTCTTTCTTCAGTAGAAATAACCAAAGAAAATGTTACTTACTCGGTGTTTTTAATGCCGAAAGATGTACATGCATTACATGCATTACCTACATGTCTGCATAATGTACGTATATGTTGATGCGGTACATACGAGTGAGTACACGCGTACATATTCCAACACTTGAACCACATCGATTACTAATGTTCTTAGGATTGTCTCTTTTATGGAGAGGGCAAGTTGCATCAGCATGACTGGCCGCCGGATTTATGTAGTTTCAAGTTGCAGGTAACTGTTATATCCGCACCAAATCAGCTGTTTTTTTAATCGTTTGCAGAAGTAGGGTACGTCCATCTGTCGCAGGGTTCGCAGAAGCAAAATGACATACCATTCTCGAATCAAAGTCGATGCATGGCTATCTATCGTACATGATGGGCGCCAAGTCCGCTCCACGTAGATATGCAAGCAGCGGAAACCCCCGTCCCGTAACGGCGTACATACAACCCCACATACGCACACGTACAGTAGGAAGGGGCGGGTAAGTAGGTGATACCTATGATTCCTCTTTTATACCGCCGTTTTCGTCAGGTACCTATGTCTCACATGTTAGACTGGGGGACTGGGTAGTATTGTGTGACATGTTTTTATACATGTAATTACCTGGTCTGATCATTGATGCTCGACTTCAAAGATGCCAGATAGAGAAAACATTGGCGAAAAAGTGGAATACATGGGTAGCATGGGTAACAGAATTTAGAAAAAAATAATTGTAGGTTATACACCCCGGCCATCGGTGCGTAGGCGAGTAGACATCCTGCTGCCGGATGGCACCGCAACGCTTCAAGAATCAAGACCGACCCTTTTTCCATGGCGGTCCCGCAAAACGCAACGACTCTCGACCAAGATTTGCACGTCAGATCCTGGTCAGTGATCTCTCTTCCGTCTTCCTCCAGAGTCCACTCCCCTGCCCTGCCCTCCCCACCTTTCACGGTGGACTTACCGTACCAATAAGTACTTTGACGCCATTGAAAGGCGAGAGTTGTGAAAAGGGGAGGCTAGAGGTGCTAGAGGTAGCTTACAAGGCATGGTAAATAATATGTATGCCCACATACACTCGCATATGTACGAGCGTTGTGTTATGCCGCGTTGCGCTGCGTGGTGCAACGTGACGTGGTGTTGTAACGTGCGTTTTGTTACCTACCCTACCCCCTGCGCCGACCACAAAATCTGCAAAACAAACAAACGGGCGATGCGGGATGGATGCCGATACACAGCAGATCTCGCAGGTGGGCTGAGCAGGTTGGTAAGCTGCACCTTTGACCTGGGACACGGATATCTGCTGCTGCCGTCACCGCCGCGGCGCCGCCCGCAGCCCGCCCCCGGCTCAGGTGTTGATACCAAAAACGGCACGCCGTCAATGAGCTACGTGCGAGCCAACTATTATCATTAGCGCCGATATCTCCTATGAGAGTGTCCTGACATAAGCGGGATGCCAGGAGCCGAGTTGTCCAAGGCCGAACTACAATTTTCCACAACGGAAGCTCATCCTTGTGCCTTGCGACTCGAGCATCCTTGACTACCTACATACATACCTACTGGTATATGTAAGGATGTGACTTACCCAAGTAAGGAATTGCGGCCCCTTTATGAGATCTCCATTTCTCGACTGCGTCGTCGTGGTCATCGTCATACTGCAGGGAATTACACATCTCTCCCATAGCCTGTTGGTAGGTCGGGAGATTTCATGTCGGGGCTCCCTCTGTCATTTCCTTCGAGTGCTCTCGCTAATTCCATCACTGTGAGAGGATGGCTAAGTTGGTTGCGCAGCAGCTCGACTGGCGGTAAGGCGCTCGCTTGCGTAGCGATATGGGTTGACTAGCATCCGGTACAGGGGTACGCCTTTCGGCGGTATTCGTCTCTAGTGAGAGTGCTGTGCCGTCAAGGCAACCTACCGCGTCACTCTTCCGGCCGATAGACTACCGTCTGATCGGTCCATATAGGCGTAGTTGCCAAGGCAGGAGAGGCCGAAGCGATATGAAAACCGCGAAAAGAAAGAAAGAGAGAAAAGATAAAACGGTCACACGGTAAAAAGCAGAGACGGGAATAGGAAAGAAAGAGATACGCCTAGACATATCCATGCGGGAGCAAAATTCCCTGGATTCATAAACAATGATCCAAAACGTGACAGGTCCCTCCGTGATTCGGCGGCCTTGTTCCACATCGGCCAATCATACGGATGACTAGAAACCGGATACTACAAACTCTCGGACAAGGAAAGCCCGGGTTTATACCTGTGATACCCTGGAGTGGACCCTTTGTCCAAGCCCATTAAACGACGGTCCCATTTGCAAAAATGCCTTCTGGTACTCAAGTACGGTTAAGCACGGTATCTGATTTTCGTGGGGGCCATTCTGGGTCAGCTGGAGCAAAACTGGGGCAGAAACACTGCAAGATTTGTAGGCATGGCGGGCATATTATAGTCTATTATAGGCCGGCAACAGAGTAGTATCCGCGAGAGGCGGGCTTGTTCGAGAAGCAGAAGTAAAAGCAGCCTTGGGAAACAGGGGTGTTGACGCCGAGGAGAAAGAAAACAATAAAGAAGAATAGAAGGATTATGGAACGCTATATCCTAAGCCGAGACTCCGTCCGCCCGCCTGTCGTCTGCCTTTGCTCCGTCTCCTACTTGAGAAAGTCGGCCGCAATATAAAGGACATGTTGCAATGGGAATAGGCCGCAGATAAGACGACCGCGTTTTGGTTGGCCTTCGGAGACTAGAAGTCCTCGCATAGACGTCGCCACTGTGTTTAATTAAATAGGCAAAAAGCCTGTCAACGACCATAATAAATAAACAAAATAAACGAAAAAGAAACTCCGTTGACGCCTAGCTCAGATGGCCCTCGCCGTGGCTCGAAGCGCGTAAGTGAATGGGAGCAAAGACGACGGCCCAAGCCCAAACACAATTCATCTGGATTATAGTGTGGCGTACTCTCAAACATGCCAAGTCGATGACGGCATGTAGGTGGATGGTAGATAATGTACGAGTAGGCAAGTGCGCAGATCAGAGAAAGGCAGCGAGCGGGTAAGAGTGACGGAGCATTTGAAAACCATACGGGGCGCTTTCCCTTTTCCCAATTGCAACTGACTTGATGGACTGATTGTGCAAACTATCATTATAGTGCTAGTTTTATTTCAATTCCTCTATGGTTGCTCTTCCGACAAGGTGTAGTAGGTACCTAGTGCCCGCATCATCTGTGTATATAACACTTGTCGTCTCATTGTTCGTCGCAGACATGAATCCGAGGGATGACAGGACAACTTTCTCATATTCCTATATCTGCCTACGGCGTTCTAGAAAGTGACCCGCTAGCACGCCTATCTCGTACGTGCGTCGACCACAGTGTCGATACCATTGAGACCGTAGGGGGCTTTCCCTCATGGACTGACTGGAGCGGCTTTTATGCAATATGCGGACAAGTCCACCTTCGCCGACCGCTTCGCGCCTCTTTCCATATTACTATTTTCCCGACGCTCAACCTCCTTCTCACTGGTACGAGCAGGCCATGTGGCAGGCGACCCAGCCGAGAGGGACAGCGCCTCCCGCCCGCCTAAAAGGCGCAATTTTCCCACTCTTTTTCTCTCCCATCTTTTTGGCAGCATCACGCCGCGCCATGCCAGACGCATGCCAAGAATCCCTCAATATGACAGTAGGCAGGGATTTGCAGAATTAGACCCCCCATGTGTAACTTCCGATATCCTGAGCCAGAACGCCTTCGTCGCAAGAAAAAAATGCCAGAATGAGTTAACCTGAGACAAAGGGAAAAGAAAAAAGAAGAGTAAGAAAATGGAAGAAGATGACACAGAGGGACCAAGCTAGAACTTCCCCACCGCATAGGAACGGAGAGGAGGGGTGGGGGGATAAGCTGCCAAGGCCGACCCCATCATAATTTCCTCCTTTCCCTGCCTCGGAGGAAACGTAAACGCATGGCCAAAGAGCCCCAACCCAACTGCAACTATGAAAATGCACCGAATCACACTGCAAAGAGCCGTCCCGGACTGAGTCTGCCGCCTTTAATCTCCATTGGTGTTTCATCCCGACGTAACGTAAGCCGCAATTGAGCCTCCCTCTGTCTTTCACTCGTAGACTCGTCGAGAAAAACAAAAAAGAGATGACCCCCTGAACGTTTTTGTTTACGCATCTTAGAGACGGGAAACCCGCCTTTCGCCCACGTGCCGTGTCAGCCGCAGCATAACGGGCATTGGCCGGGCTCGACAATGTAGCGCTCGTGCGGACCCCTCGGGCACGACGTCTTACGACTTCCGTCGATGGAGGTGCGGAAAAAATGCGTCCCAGGATCCAAGCAGGATGTATAGATGTAGTAGTTCTTGGTGAAGTCGCACATTGTGAGTATCCAGGTGCGAGTACAGTGGGTGAGCGGGCCGTCTAGGTGATTCTTTCGGACCAGGCAAACGGACGAAGCGGTATACTTCGTAACTAGTTTTTCTTCAGAAGCAAAAAGAAGAGGGCGGGAGAGACGAAGAAGGCTGGTCTGGTTATTTAGAAATGATGATCTATAACTGGTGAGCTCCAACGTCGATATACTGGAAGGCAAGATGTGACCGCAATAGCGGAAAGGTGTAAAGCGGCGAGTGACGTGATACGGCAGGGTGAGTGCCTACGTGGGAGAGTTTGTCCGAGCCGAGGAAACGTGCAAGGTCGGAAGTGCTTCACGAGGGTAGTTTTCGTGTTTATATCCCGTTTTATGGTTTACTTATAGGAGGGAATCCGGTGATGAAGCTGGTGAGGGGGAAGTTGGTGAGATGACATGGCTTGGATCTCGTGTATATATACACATTCGTATATACGTACATATAGTGAGTATATACGTTGCAGGGAGGCTTGCGAAGAAAAAGCAAGACTCAACAAATGTAAACAGGGTTTCCCTTGTCTTAGGCGATAGCACGAGTGGGCATATTGCCGTGTGCCATACGGGGGGGTATCACGGCATTCTCGTCCGTACACAGTAATAACGATGATAATAATAATCATCAGATACACCCACCATACATTAGACACAGGTGGGAATTTAGCCATTGACGACGATGGACGCAAAAGGTAGTTGAGGCACTTTAGGGCGCAACCTACGCCGCGTACACGTGCAATAGTAGACATTGTACTTGCGTGTACGTCCCAATAGGTCCTTTAGAGCCCTATAGCACGAACGGATGGTGTGCTTGATGCTCGATGCCTGATGCCTGATGCTTGTCTGCTTGGTGCAAGGGAGGCCAACATAACCCTACATGGGTAGTACCGAGCCTTGTCCCTGCCCAACAAAAATAAAAGCCCTGGTCATTAGAGTGGGCTGGCCGCCGCCGTGCAGTGCCGATATGATGTCGACATGGAGACGATGAGCACCCACCTCGCGCGCGCGTCGCAGGGCCCGCGCAGGACCCGCACGCACATATACTCGCGCACATACGTACATACACATCATCGTCTTGCTACACAGACGGCGCAGACCCCGTTAATAAAAGTGTCAAGGTGTGATAGGAAGGCGGGGTCTGGGAGACGAAGAAGGGGGTCCGAGCATAAGTCGAATCTATAAGATCATCGAAGGGAGAAGAGCCGGGCTTTTCCCCGGGCAAGGGTCTTGGCCCTTTGTCCATCTGGTCCATGCTGTCCCCGTAGCCCATTAGGTGTAGGTAATTCGTACGCCTTTTGTCCTCTTTTGCTTCTGATAACAGGCCTAGCCAAGACAAAGCCGAGAGGCGCCACGAGTGGATTCGACAGGAAACCCGATGCTACTCTGCTACCAGAGGGAAGGTCACAGGTAAGGGCGCAGAAGCAGGGGCATAACAAGGTAAGGTTTGTACTGTACCGTAGATCGGCAGGGATGCTTAAGGCATGGCGCCGGCGAAAGGTGAAGAAAGAGGAAATCGAACGCGAGAAAGGTCAAAGGTAAGGATGGGAAAAAAGAGGGGAGAACGGGAATGTACGTGGAGTGAGGAGCAGAGGAGGGGTCCATCCCTGATGAAGCGAAGCTCACCCCCTACTAGCATGGATACTAGAGTCTAGGTTACGTGCTTGTTATTATTGTCAATAGCTTATACCAGGAGCACTTAGCAATATTACTGAGTTGATGGACTCGGACAAGGTAGGGCCGTGTGTTGTGAATCCGGAAATACTTGACGACATGAAGGTCCGCCGGACGCGGTTGCATAAGCACGAAGGAAGGCCGAGATGGGGGGCCTCATGGGGCTTCATGGGTTAGGTAGCTGCTTCTGTCCACCGCCTCGCGGCGCGTCGGCAAACCAACAGACTTCTGTACTTACTCTACCTATCATCAGTAGGTAGTTAGGTAGCTTGTGTTTTCCGAGATGGAGTAAGCTGCAAATATCGACAGGCAATGGAGAGGACCGCCCGCGCAACATCGTGACCGGCAATGCCCAACATAGACTTCCTGATGTTTGGACATTGCCTGATTAAAATGCTGATAGAAGATCCGTCGTCGGGATAGCCGCCCCGTTAACGCACAAGCATGGCACTATCAGTGCGGGTTAGATAGCGTATTATATAACCAGGCTTTACCCATAGAGGAATGGTGAGTGTGCGCACTGACCTATTCCTATCTTTTACCCCTACCTCTAGTATATAATATCGGCACTTATGGACTAGGTAGGGCACGCTATCTATGGTTAGGCTGTTTCCGAGATGCGAGAATTGAATACGAGTAAGCAAGACGTGCAATAAATTACCACAACCCATCTTGATCACCTAGACCTGACCTCCTAGTCTGGGAATAACATCGCGCCAACCTCGTGACCAACATCTATACATACTCGTACAAGCCCTTACCCGGGATACCTGGATGTCCCTTGAACCGGGGATGGCATGAGTGGGACGAGTGGAATCGTCCCGGCCAAATGGGGTATACCGGCAGTCATCATCGAATGCAGTGAGAACAGAGCAGGGCAACAGACATGGCAAAAAAGAATCCAAGAGTACTCGATCATTACCGATATTGGTGCCAAATCGCCCCATGGCGACCGTCTTAGCGACCTGAACCGCGCCAGCCCTCATTAACCTAGGCTGCGGCCGGGCCCAGATCACGGACCTCGACGTGCTTTGTTTAAATTTGGTTAATATCAGGCTCATTGCGAAGCGGACGGAGAGGATGCGGCGGACAGACTCTTACGCTTGAGTGGGAAGCTTTTGCATTTAGTATATGTTCCGTCCACACACTTTAACAAAAACATCTTGCCAAAATGGCTCAAGAGGTGGCAATATGAGTAGAGGAAGTCTGGGTAGGTTAGGGCTGGATGGGATTCGGATTTTAGGTGTGTACGAGTACATCATGTAAGGCGAGGATTTCAAAGGTTTCTACATTTCAGAAGCCGTGCGTATATCCACTTGTCCCTGCTTACACCCAAAAGAAGGGAAAAGGAAAAATAAGAACCCGTCTTAGCCAGTTTCAGTATGGATACGTACTTTAGGTAACTACCTACTTCTTCAGCTCTTGGCCTGATCTGCCGCTTTCTCGCTTACAACAAGACCGGCAAACGAATATGAAGGAAGGAGGTAAGGACTTCCAAAGTGCACGAAGCGATGCGATAACACACACGCACGTGTGGAAGATAGTGCGGCTCTTCTATAATGCCACTACCTACCTCGCTCCAATGCCCAAGTACGCATGCCTATCCGTTCAGGCGACCCCGGCATTGAAACCCAGCTTCACATGTACCGAAGACGCTATACCGTTATGCTGGTCTATACCAAGCTTCCTGCTTTGGTTTTACGATGTCACATATATTTTTGTGTTATGTCACATTTTTCCTATATACCTTCAACCCTTTCCCTCCCCAGCCCATTTACCTAGCCGCCTAGGTGGAACTTTTACCTCCAAGAAACAAGGTATAGAAACCTACTGCTTCTGAATAGAGCTGCATGCAGCTACTAGCTGATCTACTCTGGCATAATGAACCCACATGGCAGCTGTCATGTGCCGCACTACCTACTCACTTTGAGCTCGTCTTTGCAGGGCTCAGATATCATTAGGTAGGGATGAGGCCTGACAGGCCTGGTCTATATGTGGGTGGCGCTCACGGTTTTCATATCTGATGCTGACGGCTATCATCATCACTATTTATTATCATTGGCGTGATCGGACCATATCGATATCAGCCAGGTTCTGCCTGTGGCTAACCGCAGCAACCGCCCTCTATATTCATACACCAGCACACGCGTCATATCCTCCTATCTATAGTACTATATTGACAATAGGTAGTCTCAGATATCTTCAGTTTCGAGTGCCGTCAGACTGCATAATAGCCGGTGGTCACGGGGTTAGACACTACCACACCTAGCTTATCTGACTACAAGTTGATCTGACTAATAGCGAAGATACTACCTATGCAATCATCATCGTCGCGTACGAATACCCCTTCCGTGTATAGGGTCAATAACCTAAATACCGTAAGTATCCATACCCATATATAGGTATCCGGCATTATCCTAGTTAGAGCAACATATCCTGGTCGAATCAAGATACTTGAAAGAATGCATTGCATTGCAATCAATGCCTGTCTCTTCGTCGACTAGGTACGTATACACATCCTGGTGAGGGAGGACAGTGACCGAAAAGATCACCGTTTTGTGAAAAAGAAACTGCCCCTCTCTTCAGCCAACTTACCTGCTGAAATCCCCTCCCATTATCCACAGAGGGGAAGATGGAGGCTGCATGCTGACGAGAACGGCAGTCAAACTAGCTTTTTGGCCAACAGGAAGCCGCCCATTCCTCATGGCGTAAGTATGCATGCATTTGGGTGCGCATTTCTTCAAGACTACCTATCAAACGTGTACATTACATGTAAGCAGGTACGTGATTACTTATGTTATGTAGGTCCTTTTGATCCTACCTATCGGCCTTCATACGTATACATGTAAAATATGCCTTGAACTACATCTTACACGCTCGCTTATCTCGATCATGACCCTGCAGGATTTCCACATTGCATACTTACGTAGGAGCCCTGGGGCCCTTGCATGCAACTAAATAAATTTATACAGCTGAAAGATCTCTACGTACAAACAAATGTACAGTAGTCGAGGGTTTGCTCCGAAATTATCCAGGCACAAGGCCAACCGTCCGACATATCAAGTAACACGAAGACCTAAGCAGCCACCGCAAGGTCCTTCTCAACCCTGACAAGGCCCGCTGAACACACTCTGATGCGATTGGACCGCCAGAGCCCTAACCCCCTACCTAGAGCGATGAGGCGGACCCCCCCACGCCGCACACACACACATTAGCTCGTCGTTCCAACGGTCTAACGGTCTGATTCTGACCTATCTATACTAAACTCGTTGTGTAACACCTATCTTATAATAAGAAACACGCCGAGACGGGGTATGTCGCTAAACATGATACGGGTAGTTAGGCTAGTCTATTTCTCCTTGATATACCCGACTGGTTTCGAGATCTGCGCACGGGTCTCGTGTGACGGCAGATCTTCTACTTATCACAAGTTCCCAGCACGTCTATTATAGGCGTCACATGATATCGGACAAGGACATTAGATCGAGCCCTTGATTATGGGAAATGATAACGATCACGATGGCAAATACTGACCATTGTCATTATCTCTGCCTTATCCTGAAGAAAGTAAAGACCGATCATGCTGGAACATCAAGGTACTACCCACATACATTCACTACCTGAGGGAGGTACCCACACAGATTGAGAATTCCACAACTTGACTGTGTCAGTGCAGGTAGGCTGAATTTGGTATATCCGTGGAACTGACATGTTGAGGTCGTTAGTGACTGCCTTGGTCTCATTGCAGGACCGGCCCCTTCCTTGCCTTACTTACCTTACCTTCCTTGGCCCAAGGTCCCGCCTTACCTTACGGTGGATAGGGAAAACAGTATAAGTAGGTACTTTACACAGGGAATCTGCAGTAGCGACCTGTCGGTTCATTCCCCGGCGACAGACCCTTCTGAAACAAGAAAGTCGAAGTGGAAACGATCAACCTCTGAAAGCCATCTTCTACCTCTAAGAAATCTACATGGTAGCTCTGCCTACTTGTACCTAAATAACACGTCACTTCTCTGTCGAGAAACCCCACGGATCCTGGCAGGAGTGGGATAGAAACTGCGTGACTTATGGTTATGTGTTGGATGTTGGTAAGGAACTTGGCACGCCTTGGAGACTCGTGCGACATCGCATGATATATGTAAGTTCCAGAGGTGCTTGGTGGGCTTCTATACGACGTGGTGAGCAGACCGGCTTTGCTTACGGCGGTCTGGTCCCTGGCCTGCTTGGTTCTTGTCCGCCCTTCCTTGGTGGATACTGCGATTCGAGCTGAGCTACGCCCGTGTTTACATACTAGGCATGACTTTCTTTGAAATCTGGAATACATGATTGTCGCACAGGCCTCCAGGGTGAGCCCCCATCGGGTTTCCTGTCGTCCGAAATTGTGGAGAGGGCCATAGGATAATGGAACAAAGACGGGTCGGTACGACGCGGACGAAGGCCTTGAGTCTTGATCGAGTGTTTCCTACGAATATGGTTGTGGGGGTTTATCGGATAAGGACCGGACCGTCCCGATATTGGCAGCGTTGTAAGAGACTAGTTCAACTTGAGGTTGGGGCATTCCACCTGATTGGGAAACTGCGTAAAAGGTTGAGTCACTAGCTGTTATCACGCCTAACATACAACATTCCACTCCTCGCAATGTCTGTCGTTGGATCGATCCCATATGGTCGACCCTACCCACACCGCTAGCTCCCCCGACTACCGGCGCCAGCGCGGGATGGATTACCATTGCCAATATTGACAGTTTCTCTTCCCATCTTTCTTTCATCTGACGGGATAGTCCTCGGCTTGGCCTCTCAGGAAATCGTCTTCTTTGCCTTACATCATGGCCAGGGCAGCGAGCAAACCACCGCAAATATGACCACCTAGGACCGACCCGACGGCTGCCCCAGATGACGGCGACGGTGAAGCAGGCGCTTGGGTCGACGACTGGGTGGGTGTTTGCGTGGTTGAGGCGGCCGTCGCGCAGGTGACGGACTTGGGAAGGTTGGCAACACCCTGGGTACTGCAGAAGCTGAGAGCAAAGTCGACAGCCTTCTTCTGGTCGTCGGGCTCGCAGGCATCAGCAAGGCAGCAGGCGATATTGTCGAGGAATGAATCGCTGCTACATATGCATTTCGCGTTGAGTTGGTCACAGTCGCCGATTTTGCCGCCCGTTGTGAACTCGCTCAGACATTTTTTCTGTCGCGGCAGGGAGTACAAGTCAGCCTATGAAGTCATGCGCCCATACAGGGAACTAGCAACAGCAGTTCGAAGAAGAATAGGGATAAGTATCAGGTACAAGGGTTTTCGAAAGATTGAAATCCATGGTGCTTGATTTTCGCTTTTTTTTTCAAACAAGACTTACAGCACATGATGGAAGCGCACCAAGATCCTGGGCAAGGACGGCGCTTGTGAGTAAAGCGAAAGTAGCGATAGCGAACTTCATGATGTCAGTCAAGGATGAAGACTTGGTATAATGGTTTAGCAATTGCGTTTTTGATGGTATTAGTATGGTCTAAGTACTAAAAATACGCGGCTTGCCGATAAGCTGGTAATTGTGGCGTCTCAGATGAACCGTATTTGTTAGGAGAGGTCTCTATTCTGGTGCTTAGGTAGGTATTAAGGTATCATTAATGAGAGAAATGAAGAAAGGGACAAGAAGAGGTCCCCCCCAGCTTTTGCAGCTCCTTCCCCAGGTACGATCCCCACGATCCCCCATCATCGGCGATTGCTAGTGGCATCAGCTGCCCTACGTTACCAGACTAGTGGCGCGGAATCGTCCTTTTATCTCCTACTCGTAGATGGATTAAGCGATCTGTTTCCCCAAATAATAATGCCAAGAATCATTCTGGTTTGGAATCTGATTGACCATTTCCTTATCGTCTCTCTGTCCGTCTGTAATTACCAGCCACTGAATCTCGTAAATGGAGGGTGATGAGCGTTAACGAGTAGATCTGGGGGTGCCTCCAAAATATACCTATTGTCATTCAATAGCCGTGATATCTGCCTATCGTACGTGTAGGTAACTCGTACCGGACAAAGCACGATACCTTACCGAGACACAATGCAAGACATTTACATTATACTATGTAAACATTCCCTGGACGGCGCTGCCACTGGCTTACACAGTCCAAGATACTGGGTACAGTAAAAGGTATTAGGCATTATTTACTTACAAAACACTAGCCAGATTTGTGATATTGTACAAGTTCCAGTCGCAGTACTACCCCAAATACAGGTATGGCGGTATTCCAGCGTTTTAGTCTACCTAAAAGCCTCGGTTTCATGAGCTACTTTAGGTATCCTCATACCTACACCTAGTAGGTACTGTGCACAAGTACAGTGTACAGGTTCATGCACCCCGCATTCTTGCCCGCAGAGGGGATAGTCATACCCCTGCCACGCCCTGGTGTAACAGCAAGCAAGCTGAACTCCTCGTAGGTAAGTAGGTATTGTAACCACGCGTATGTGGAACGAGCTTTTTAGTGATCCATGCCTACCTTACCTACCTACTTACTTAATCTTTCTCTTGAGAGAAGAACAACGGACGGTAGACATGACCTAGATCCATCACGATAATGGGATTGGGAATTCTGGATGTTCAGGACCATGTTCCAGGTAAGGATCACAAAACAAAACAAAAATTAGATGTCCCATTGTCAATCCTTTTTTTTTTATTGACGGTGAGATAGGCACGACGCGATACTTCGATGACCCGGACCGACCTCAGGCCGCCGCGGCCGACACGGCGGGAGCACAAGGCTTGAAGTGTGATTACAGCGGCCCCGTGCCAATTATATTGGTAAGCGCGCAAACCTACAGATTAGGCCGAGAAGAAAGCTTTTCATGTAAAGTAGGGAGGAGAGTAGAGGAGAGGAGAGGAGAGGAGAGGAGAGGAGAGGAGAGGAGAGGAGAGGAGAGATAAGAAAAAGAAAAGAAAAGACTGAAATGAATGAATGAATGAATGAATGACTGAAATCGCACCAAAAGACGGCGGACAAATGCAGGAGAAGAAGAGAAAGGCATCAATTCAATTTTTTTTACTGAGAACAGATGTATACAGAATCCCCAACCGTCAGACGATCCCAACGATCCATTGAATTGGCCATTATGGCGACGCGACCTAATCACCTTTATCCTCTCCATGAGCGCCATCTTCGCGACCTCTCTAGGACCGATTCTCGCTGCCAACACGTTGACGTTATCCGTTTGGTTCGGGCTGAACTTTACCTATATTGCGCTCTTGACCGGTTATTTCCTCCTCGGCGTTGGCGTCGCCGGCTTTGTCTTCGTGCCCTCCGGTCGTATATGGGGTAAGAGGCATTCGTTTATTATCGGGCTGGTCATCTTGATTGCGACCAGTGCGTGGGCCGGTGCCGTCGGACGTAATTACACGAGTCTGCTATGGGCGCGCATTATCCAGGGGGTTGGGACTGCGCCTTTTGAAGGGCTTGTTAATGCCGCTGTGGGTGATTTGTATTTCGTCCATGTAAGTCAAGTCAATCGCCCACTTAACTCCGGTTCCAAGAGACGTTGGATGACGGTTATGAGAATCTCTCCTCTAGAAGAGCTTACTTACCCCTGAATAACGACATCTAGGAGCGAGGCAAACGCATGGCATTCACGAACCTAGCAGTCTTTGGCGGCGCGTTCTTCACGCCCATCCTCGTCGGCAAAATCACGCACACAATCAGATGGTGGTGGACGTTTAATCTGGTCGCCATATTCTGCGCCATATCGCTTGTAGCCGTGTTCTTCTTCTGTCCCGAGACGGCATATCGGCGCGACGCCGCATTGAACACGGATACCGTCAGCTTCGGGACAGAGGGCGATCATCATCTACAACCACCGCCACCTTACACCCAGGAAATAAATACCCGCACAGAACAACAAAAGAAGAACGAGAAGAAGAAAAAGACGTTTACGCAATCCCTAGCTCTCTTCGACGGCCGCAAGACCGACGAAAGTTTCCTCAAGCTCCTCTTCCGACCATTTCCCCTATTCACCCAACCGGCCTTTCTCTGGGCCGCCTTAATCCAGGGCACGATGATCGGCTGGACCGTCTTCATAGGCGTCATCCTAGCCGCCATCTTCCTGGGTCCGCCTCTCTTCTGGGACGAGGTGCAGACGGGTTATGCGTACACGGGCCCCTTTGTCGGTGCGCTCATCGGCTTCATCACCGCCGGTGTGTTTGCTGATTGGAGTGCTAAGACGCTGACAAGGTTGAATGGTGGGATTTACGAGCCCGAGTTCCGCATCTTTCTTGTCATTCCGCAGTTTGTGTTTGGCGTCATGGGTCTTTTTGGGTTTGCTGCTACGGCTCAGGGGACGTTGGAAGGTCGATTTCATGTGAGGGGTTTTTTTTTTCCTTTCCTTTTTTTTTGGTTCTCCTTCATATGCGCGAAGAATTTTGACTGACATACTTACTTAATCAATCGACAGTGGGTCGTTCCTATCATATTCTTTGGCTTCGAAGTAGCCGGGACAGTCGTAGGTGCCGTTGCAGGATCTTTATATATCGTCGATGCCTATCGTACGTTTTTATTCTCCTCCCCCCTCCCCTATCCTTTTCCCCTAATTACTGACTTGCTTCCGGCGCAGGGGACCTCGCCATCGAAGGCTTCACATGTCTCATCATCTTCAAGAACATGTTCAGCTTCGGCCTCACATTCAAAGCCTATGAATGGCTTGTCGAGAGTGGGATAGAAAGAGTCTTTTATACTCTTGGCGCTGTACAGATTGTTGTTTGCTTGTTGAGCATTCCTATGTGTAAGTTTCAAGTTTTCATCTTCGATAACAAAAAATATATAGTTGGCTGGCTGGCTAATTAGGTGGTGTATAGATGTTTTTGGGAAACGGAATCGGAGTTTTTTCCATAGACATGATATTTTGAAGATATTTGGTCTGAGGTGATGGATATTTACTCGTAATAGGTGGATGGGCCAACAGGATGCACTCTTTGTTTTTTATTAGCATTGAGAGGTACAGTTTTAACAAGAAACTCTGTGTATTCTATGCCGCGGAGGATTTTTCTCTGTTGCTAGGGCGTCATATTCCAGTATTCAGTTTAGATTGAAAGACCCGCTTGTTTTATATACTAACCTAGGGGCTGATATCGGCTCGGATACAATTGAAATTTTGTTCGGCCGGCCTAACCTTCGGGACTCGGCCGGAATCGTGCCCGGCTCACAAGGCCGCTATCCGCACTCCTTACCTATTATCTCTATCTACCCGCGCGCCCGTTAGCCATTATTAATGAAAACGACCATTTCCCCCTCCCCCTCCTTTTATCTTACTAAGAATCCTAGTGTAGTTTGTGGGACTTTGTTGAACGTTTGTTATCGTAGTCGTAAGTAAAGTAAGTAGACTAGGTACATATCACCGCGGGGTCGGATCCGATCGTTTGTTTGGTTGAGGGGTTCTCGTTGGTAAGGTAAGGTAAGTAGGTAAAAAGGTAATCAGTATTGTCTTCTTCTGATATTGCTCGTGTCTTCATACAACTTCCTCGACTCGACTCTTTCTTTCATCTCCTCAAAGCAAGCATTGCATCTACCTACCTACCTACACATCCATCCACGAAATCATGTCGTCCTTTAAAAAAAAAACCATCCTCTCCCTAGCAACTCTATCCACCCCCCACCTCATCACAGCAGCAGCAGCAGCAACAACAGAAACCATCCAAGGGATATTCATATTCTCCCGCCACGGCTTCCGCACACCCAAGATCCTGCCCCCCACAAACCTAACACCCCTCGGGATCGAACAAGTATACGCGACAGGCCAATACTATCGAGACCGATATATCTCTTCCAACGCCACATTCCCCATCCATGGACTAGAAGAAGAAGAAGATGCAGAGGAACAGATAGATGTGAAATCTCCCAAGGATAACGTCTTATATGATTCCGCTACTGAATTTCTGCGCGGTTTATACTACCCCGGTGATGATGATGTGCGCGTAAACACACTTTCATCATCTAGTGTTGAAAATAGAAATGAGAATGATGTATGGTTACAAGGTTCAAGCAACTGTGCAAATGCAGCGATCTCATCGGAGGCCTATCGCGATTCGGACGAATATGCAGAGACGTATGCTTCTAGCAAGGATTTCTACGAGGGCTTGAGGGGACCTTTCCTCGAAAACGTTGATGTCGAAGCGAGTTTCGATAACGCGTATGCTATTTACGATTATCTCTCCTTCTCCTCCTCCTCCTCCTCCTCAAACACCAACACCAACAACAACAACAAGAACAAAAATATCTCGGATTCAGACATGAAAGAACTGAAAAGACTAGCCGACATCCACGAATATAACCTCGCCTTCAACAAATCCGACACGGCGCGCGCCGTTGCGGGAAAGGTGTTGGCGGGCGAGATCCTCGCCGCATTCGAGAAAACAGGAACACAGGGGGGGAAATTGTTCAATGTCCAATTTGGTCCGTATGCGACATTCTCGTCGTTTTTCGGCTTGGTTGGGTTTCAAGAAGGGCCGAGAGGGGTCGTGGATTATGCTTCGACCATGGTTTTCGAACTCTTCACGACAACAGCTGAAGAAGAGGATGATCTTTTCGTGAGGTTCCTCTTCGCCAATGGACCGCTGGGACGTATGACTATGGATATCAGCGAAGAAAATGAGTTGGTGGCGTATCCGCTTTTCGGACAGAGAGAAGTCGCGATCCCGTGGGAGAGGTTCAGGGATGAGATGGAGAGGATTGCGATTCGTGGGGTGGGGGATTGGTGTGCTGTTTGTGGAAGTAGTAGTAGTAGTGAGGGCGGGGAGAAGGATATTTGCAAGGTTTCTACTATTGAGGGAGGGGGAAATTATGGGGAGGTTTCTGTTTATACTGCTGGTGCTATCGGGGCTTTGGTTGCGCTTTTTGTCGTGTTGGTTGGGCAGACTTTGGTGTTTTTGTTAGCGGGGTTGAGGGTTGTGAAGAAGTCTTCGTTGAGGGGTTATCCTGTTGGCGAGAAGATTTGAATGCATCTTTTTCTAGGTAGGGGAATAGAAGAAAGAAAGAAAGGGAAAAGGTTGGATGGGATGATATCCCTATGGTTTATGCGGTTAAAAGGGGTATATATAAGGGGGGGGGGGGGGGGGGGGGGAAAACAGGTAGATCAAAAAAAAATATATTTCACGGGTTTACCCACGTGTTTAAAAACTCTCTGCGGAAAGAGAAACCTATGGAAGATCCACGGTAAA
>MU401503.1:150828-175298 GCA_022579005.1 Poronia punctata | reverse complement strand
CCCCGCCCGCGCGGCCCCCCCCCCCCCGCGCCCCCCCCCCCCCCCGCGCCCCCCGCCCCCCCCCCCCCCCCCCCCCCCCCCCCCCGAAAACAGGTAGATCATCAATATATATATGTCACGTCTTTCCCTACGAGTTTACAATCTCTCTGCGACTAGAGAAACGTATGAAATAGAATAGGTCAAGGATTGGTATTACCAGCAAAACCGCCTACCTACCTACTCAAGATTAAGCCAACGGGAGGGAGGCGCGTCCATCCGCAAGAAAGAGTCGTGATAACCACTCGAGTCTCAGGGGGAGCCGGACCATATATCTCATCTCCCTCCTATGCTATCCCACGTCCTCCTCGTAGATTCCCTGCCCTATACCGACATGACCAATCCCACAAGCACGAACCTATCAACCTGTTCATCAAACCTCTACAAACTGTCGTCTAAATAGGCACCTATATCAGGATTCTGCACACCCCAAACCATCAAACCAGACTATCATCGACAAACCCTGATTGCGAAGCTATGTACCTAGAACCCCAGTAATTTAATCTACGATAGAACCCCGAATGAACTCGAATAGAAATCACGACTTTTTTTTTTTTTTTTTTTTTTTTTTTTTTTAAAAAAAAAAAAACCGGCTATAGAAAAGGGGTGATTATCTCCTCCATACTTGCAAGACCTTACTCACCAGCGATTTTACTTGACGCATAAACAAGTAGGTACGTACGGTATACACAGAGGAACACTTCTCCCTTTCGAATTGACTGACTACCATTTCAAAGCTACCTACCTAACCCAACCTACTCAGAAACCCGGCCAACTAGACGAGTGACATTTATTGAGTAGAGTCGATATATCAGATTTAACCCAGGGGCCTTACTTAGGTACTTACCTAAGCTGAGAAATGTAACCCTAACCCCCAACACCAACATGGATTGACATGTGAAAGGAAAGGTTGATTTAGCGGGGCAAAACGAGTGGATACATATGTAGTGTACTTTATGAGAAAGCAGTCTCATTATGAGGTATGCTTCAAGTACATATCTACTATTTGCAAAAGATACAAACGTAAGAACAAGTTAAATAGTTTTTAATTACGTGTAAGTATGACACCCAATGCAATGACATGCTAAATACATTTTTTCATTTTTCATATATTGTAAATCATCCCAGTCATGCATTGTTTGTTTACCGTGATAAACCAAACCAAACCTATATTAACTAACTTTAACTATGCGTGGGCATCGCCACATCTGCCTTTTGCGAAATGGCGTCCGCGCTCGACCACATGGTCGTCACCGTCTTCTGTTGCGTGTAGAAATTAACACCGGGACGGCCATAGAACGTATTGGCACCACCACCGGCAACGCTCTTCTTGTTGCCCGTGAAGGAGAACATGGGCAGCGGCACGGGGATCGGTACGTTGATACCAATCTGACCAGCCTCGACTTTACGTCGGAACGTCTCGGCAGTGGCGCCTGATCTTGTGAAGATGGCCGTGCCGTTGCCGTACTCGTTCTTATTGATCAACTCGATCGCCTCGTCCAGCGTCTCTACGTTGAGACAGACCAACACCGGCCCGAAAATCTCCTCCTTGTAACACTTCATTTCCGGCCTTACATTCGTGATGATGGTAGGCGCCACCCAGTTACCGTTGGGGTACTTCTCCGGCTTGAAGCCGCGTCCGTCTAACAGGATAGTGGCGCCCTCCTCTTCCGCGCTCGCTATCAGGGACTCGATTCTCTCCTTGCTCTGGGGAGAGATGACAGGTCCGAGGTCGGCGCCTTCTTCAAACCCTCCGTTGACCTTGAGCTTCTTGGCGCTCTCTGCCAGCTCGGATAGCCAATTCTTGGCCTCGCCGACCATGACCAAAGTGCTCAAGGCCATGCAACGCTGACCAGCCGCACCAAACGCGGCGCCCACTACAGCATTGATGAATTGGTTCTTGTTGCAGTCGGGGAGAACGGCGGCGTGGTTCTTGGCACCCAGATTGGCTTGCACTCTCTTTCCATTCGCAGACCCTCTGGTGAAAATATACTCGCCCGCCTTGTTGCCACCCACAAAGCTAATGGCCTTGATGTCGGGGGCGTCGAGCAGGAAATCCACCGTGCGGTGAGCACCGTGGACGACATTCACCACACCTTCAGGAAAGCCGGCCTTCTTGGCCAACTCGACGAGGATCATAGCCGCGCCTGGATCGCGCTCAGATGGCTTTAGGATAAGAGTGTTTCCCGTAACGGTCGCAATGGGGATGGACCAGAGAGGAATCATGGCCGGGAAGTCTGCGGGGTTTGTTAGTCGCACAGCCAAGCCGGGAGGAAAAAGCACAGTTCGGAAGTTGACTTACTAAAGGGACATATGGCGGCAACGACACCCAACGGCTCCCTGTATGATCGGGTCTCCATGTCCTTGGCTACCTCGAGCACCTCGCCCTTCAAGAATTCCGGCGCGCCACAAGCAGCTTCCGCCACCTGGAGACCCCGCAGGACGTCACCCTTGGCATCGGCGAAAGTCTTGCCCTGCTCGAGCGTGATGCTCGCTGCTAGACGGTCCCAGTTCTCGCGTATCAGGCCGACATACTTGAACATGATCTGTTGGCGGGCCATGACGCTGGTGTTGCGCCAGGCGGGGAATGCCTTCTTCGCACTCTGCACGGCAGCTTCCAGTTCGGCATCGGTCATCTGCGGCACGCGGGTGACGAGGTTATTCGTGGCCGGGTCGTGCAGCTCGATGAATTTCTCCGTTTTGCTGGGCACGAACTGGTTGTCCAAGAAGTACGGCGTGTCCTCCGGTTGCGAGACCTTCTCGTGAGTTGTGGGGTAGCTGGTAGCAGTTGTGGCCAATGCACTCATGGGACGGATATGTTGGGCCGTGGCGGATAACCGCCGTGCTGCTATTGTGTTCGAGGCCATCTTCGAAGTAGTGGCGGTTGTAGGGCGGGTGCGTGGCGACAGAGACAATGAGGAGGCCGAAGAAGAATAGAGACGAGCCGTAGCGGTGCGACTAGCTCTAGTAGTGAGACTGCTCGTCCTTCCAAGACGATGCATGTTGGGAGAGATATTAGAATCGGGCACGAAGTGAAAGAGCCGTGGGTCTTGGGGAGCAACAGTCTTGGGACTTCGAACCAACCACGACGACAGATTCCCGAGTCGAATTAAATGTACAGGATAACAGGGGAAAGTGAGACTCGGGAGCAGACGGCAAGCTAATCTGCCGGTATCGCCTCTGGCCACCCCAGTCCTTATGAATGTACCGTCGTCTGGACGGTTTGGGGTAATATGTGGGGTAAAGGTAGCCACCTGGGAGTGCTGGGATTCGGCCCCCCATCGAGATGGATAGCCTAGTCCCGTGGCAAGCCGCCGCTCTAGACCGACAGGCCGAACTGTGTGCTTTGTCCTATCTTTTGGCCTTATCATCGGCAAACGTTTACCTAATAACACCTATGCAGGTACACATCATCCCGTCACCTTGACCAATTTGTCCTACCTCACCGTCTCTAAGCGGCCACGAATATGAGTAAGCATCCGTCCAAGAAACCGGGTACAATATAGGATCGCAGGGGTATTGAAGAGTCAAAAGAACGCATCGACAAAGAAACCAGCTTATGCATGCCCACTTCAAATTGCTTTCTTCTACAAGCCAAGACCTATCAAAGAAGTTATATTAATCATGCTTGTTGTCCGACCACCTGGTCCTTTATCAACATCATATACTGGAACACGGGATTACAGGTCTGGGAAAGAAGAAAGTTATATATGATATATGTCCCTCACGCGCCCAGGTACATCCCCACCCCATCGCGATAACATGAGACCTCTGCTCGGTGACAAGTATTTGAGACAATGATTTCCGCCTTTGTTGTGCCCCCACGGAGTGTCCTAGTATAGTTGTGGCCGTATAGTTTTGAGCTTGCTCTATCTACCCTTTAGAGCATTGGGCACTTAATGATTCTCGAAGCTATATTTTAGCCAGCCCCCAAGCGCTCGTAAGCTCTCCCATCGCACGTTCTCATCTGAATCTTGCATGAGCTCCATGATACGAGTCTTGAGCCCAAGCTTCTCCAGCTGGTGCCTCTTCTCCGGAACTTCTTTGACTAGATAGCCGATATCATTGCAGGCTATAGCCAGCACAGCTTTGTCGCTATCCCACGGCTTCTGCATAATCTCTGCTAGCTTTCTAGGGATCTCGCCTTTCTCGTGCTCGAGAATCTTGCGCGCGTTCTTCACCCAGAACACTTGGTTACGATGAGGTGGTGACCATCTCAAGTGGCCCGACTGCACTTCGGCTGCGTACTCATCGAAAGTCGTCTTGGTTTTCTGGTACTCCTCGAGCATGTCCCTGAGCTTCTCAAGGTCCTCCTGCAGGTCCGGATCGGTCAAGTGGCGCCCATTGACATTTTGAAGAAGCGCTGGAAGTCTGGCAAGAACTGCCGTTGGGAGTAACGTGCTAGGATTGGCGTCGAGAAGATTGTGTAGGGTTGATAGAATTAGTCGTGTAGTTTTCTCCTTCGGCGATAGCCGTAGCAGTTGGGTATAAAGAAGAATAATGTCATATTCGCTAGCATGGGTTAGCATGGTAGAGAAGAGAAGAGGATATGAGGGTTCCTCACTCGTTCATATCATCACCGATATCCTCGGCCTCAAAACTCAACTGCCACAGGACTAATAAGACATGGTAGAGGAGTTGGAGACCGATTCCGCCACTCAGCCCTTCGAAGCCGTTACCCCTAGATGTGATGGTGCCGTTAGCACTCCACAAGCTTGCAGAAGACTCAGCGCCAACACCAGCAGCTTTCCGTAAGATGTCGATCAAGGGAGTGACGGTCTCGCTTCGTTGTTTCCAGAAGAGTTGTCTGTTGGCTGTGTTATATAGCAAGGACGAATATTGAACGACCGCAATATCTTGTAAGCCTGCATCGTTCGACGCTTTGGCCAGGCCACATAAATAGCTAAGTATCATGGGAAGAGCCCGTTCTGTGGCACGAGACTCGTCCTGGGCGTTGGCCATAATGGTTGCGAGCACAGTAGACGTAAGTAACGGGATAGGATCTTCGGGGCTGTTGGAATGCCCCAAGAGAGGCACAAAATGCTGATAGGGGTTCGAATCTTTGTAAAGTGATTTCGCGAAAGCCGGGACACCTTTAAACATTCCACACGTCAACACATACGTACAGCAAGGAAGACCGATAATGGGAAGGGGGACAGGGGAAAGAACACGCCGATGCACAAACCTTGTAGGATATCATTCAGTAGGACTAGAATGTACTGAATGACGTCGGCGCGTCTGCTCGCGGACTCGAGGACACCAGGGTAGCCTGGTCCTCCAACAAATAGTATCCGGTAGCCATTCAAGTCGCGCTCGACAATCTGCTTTCTCTGCTCTTTCCGGACCTTGTCGACCGCTCTGATCTTGGCTAACTGGCCCTCTGTGATTGTTCCTGCCCTAGCTGCGCCATCCCACGGAATGGGTCGTGCGCGGATGTTGTTCTGCAGCGAAGCAAGATAGGGGGGCGGGTCGAGGGACATGATGAACCACGATACGGCAAAGGTAGGCTGATGGTTGTGTTGTGCTGTGCTGGATACGCTGATAGGTACTCGATACGACAAAAGACAAACTGCGAGTTTAAAACGTGACTATTACACGGGCGGCATGAGCTTCTGCAAATGCAAATGCCCTCCGATCAGCTGGACAGGATGAAGATTGGAAAGATGTTCGATTCGCGGAGCTCAGCCGACATCGACAAATGACATAGGTGTGCAGCTCAAAGCCGTAGCTGCCTGCATCTTTTACTGGATATTGCCTGCCTAGAAGGCCAGCTTATAGGGCCCTAGAGTGCCTAGGTCGCCCTCTCTGTGAGCTACCAGGGCATACTTACAGTAGGTACTCGTAAATGCGGGGATCATCATACTGTAAATATTGGTGTACTGGCAATTGTTCAAGTATCATGAGTTTGGCCTCCAAATTATTCCAAGTGCGATGAATATGAAACATAAAGTTTCTCGAAATGATTTCAAACTTTGTTACTACTATGATATCTTGACAGACGTATATGCAGGGAAGTTCGTCCAAGGACTTGATAATTGTTACCTGCGTCTCTCTCTCTCTACCTCGTACGTACTCCAGAAGCCAAGCAGCAATCTTGAAATTGATTAATAAATGACCGTGAAGGTTCTAAAATGCAATTGCTAAACTTGAATCTTCTCTGCTGGCCTGTTAATAAGTGAACAAAATGAATGAGCTTTCAAGGTCCGCTTGTTTGAAATGTCTATCTATAGCAATATGTGTGTACGAGTAGTGCCATCAGAGAAAACTTGATCCCAAGATATTTGAGTGAATTGAGAGCTATAAGATCTTCTTGACACAATTTTACACCTAACATACATGAAGATAACTTATATACTCGTATGTGTATAAATGAGGAACGGGCCCACAGCTAAAGCGATAGTTGGGAATGGAGGCGATAGGGAAGAAAAAACCCGAATCCGTCGCTTATCTCTGTATTTAACATCTACGTAGGTTAGACTTCAACAACTATAAATCCGCAATTTACACCAGAAAGCTATAATTACAAAAGACTACCTTGTTGGAGAAATAAAAAGAGCAATGGCGACGACAACGGGCGACGACAACGCCTGGTTCTCCGTCGGGCCCGTCTCCAGCTTCCCGAACCTGACCGAGTCAGGCACCTCCGTCCTATGCGAGCCGCATTCCTGCGATGACGCTACCACCGCCCCGGGATGCAAGGTGTTCCAGGTAGACGGTCGACAAGTCGAGCACATAAGTAATATTAGTAATGGCAATGAATTACGACAACAGGTGCTCGTTTTTCGGTATAAAGGAAAAATACATGCTATCGACAATGTAAGATAGATATTCTCCTCGCTGCAAGTCTCTTTTTCAATAGGTAGACTACCTAATTAATCAATACCGAACCGATTATATAGAACTGTCCTCACTCTTCCTACCCTTTGTCCAACGGGACTCCTTATGATATAGAGGATTTCGGCATCGTGCTTAGCGCTGGCATCACTTGTCCGAAGCACGGCTGGTCGTTTGATCTATTCACTGGGACGGCGGACAGAAGCAATTATGAGCTGAGGAGGGTATGTGATCATTTAAAAAAGCATTTCCCCCCTTTTGTAATATATAAGAAACCAAAAAACCCCCCGAACACAGCAATGTGTTTTGCTAACAAAGGGCGTTGTTGTAGTGGGAAGTTCAACTACGTCCACAGACGATGGGAGTCGAGTCCGAAGACCAAGAAGTTTGGGTTAGGAGGAAACAACAGTAGGTCGCACTGGCCATGGTCTGCCTTCTCTCTCAATTTCTCTTGTTGTACCTACTCGTATATTCTGGTCAAAGACAACTCCTCGTACGTACACAAATTGTGGCTTATTAAGTTAGGTGGAAGGCGTTGTAAGGTAAGTGAATGCCTAAAAGTGGTCATATGGCCTTTGCTGTCCCTGCTGTCTTCTTACGAGGACCTATTGCCCATGTACACTCACTCACACACACGGCCTGCTACAGTGGCAGTGGCAGTGGCAGTGCTACTCATAGGCAACACATGTGTCCTCACTGGTTGCCACGGTTCCACGATCTCACAGTCAAGAGCAACAATTGACGATGATGATTTGTCACGCTTCTAATGCAAGCACTCTAGGTTAACCTATCGTAAACAAATTTCCCGTCCTAATGACAATCCTTGTCCGTTATCGAATGATTTAGGCGCCCCTATCGATAGTTGCTCACCGCAACGCAACGGGCTTTAGGGGTCCAATCCTTTCAACCTAAACCTAGCGCAATTAAAAGTTGTTACTCGTACCTACCTAGTTGTTAGGCACTTTTCCTCCGGCCCGGGCCCGCTATGGTATGTGAGAAGGAAACGGTCCGCAAAATAAAATAGGTACGAGCGCCTGTTTCCGACTGAACCCCTCAACAGCAAGAGAATTTTGTCTTGACAGACAGACCACCTTTGATGATAACTTGACTTGACTTCTCCTGTGTGAATTACAAAAATAAACAAATCTGAAATTGGTAAACCTGAGCAATTGACCACGCAATGAATATTTTACTTCAATTGCACAGACAACAAACAGTGACTTGAGCACTACAGTATAGGACACTCGATTAAGCCACACAGACGAACCTGCCTTGTTTGGATGATAATGTTCAATTCTCACAAACACACACTTTGCCCGAGGACTTGACAAGGTTGCACGTGTAATATACCCATACATCTTATACCTATAACAATCAGCCAACAATTGCACATCTAAACAACAACCAGACGACCTCGCTCTTTTAACCCCCTACAGCTTACTCGTAGGTGAGGTCACAATTTCTTCCTGAGATTCTTCAACAAGAAGCATCTACAAGTAAACAATTTCCAGCCGTACTCGTATTATTATATGGCCAGGAAAACATTTCATCATAATCCAACAATACAAGGACGATCGCTATTAATATTATTACCTGCGTGCTTGCTTGCTTAACAATCTCCGCAAAAGAAAAAAAACGGCGTTTAAATGTGACGTTTCGTTTCAAAAACGACTTCTTGGCGCTTAATCCCAAGGGCTAAAAGGGTTGCTAGGTCAACATCCTTCCTAACCTGGCCCAGCTTATATGTACCCGAACCGCAAGAACAGCGTGTCGGCTTGAAAGCGTCTGCGTTGCCAACTCATCAACAACCCACACCTTTTGCAACGCTTTACCCCCGTTTTGTTGAGAGTACGAGCACGCACGCAAGAAAGCAAGCGCTGAGTTGGACCCTACATACTTGGTGCCTGAGAAATTTTGACCATAACATCAAGATCAGAAAGACAAGTCATCCCCCTTCCCCTTTTCTACAGATTGATCCAGATTTAGGGGACTGATTTTGACCTGTCAATGACATAGGGAACCGTCTGCCCTACAGATACTGTAAAGTCCAAAAATCAAAATACAAGAGTTAGCCAGGTACCGTATCCCCATTAGCCAATCAAATTGCATCAACTACCCCTGTCAGCACCAGACCAACCCCCTCCATTTCCCCCCGTTTTGCTCCCACAGTGACAAAATACACCAACCCCGCGGCTTTTTGGCAGCCAAGATCGTATCTTACCCTGGAAAAAGAGGCTGGGGAATTACATGCGCAATGCGTGTAAAAAGAAGATGCATCGAGGGTTTCACATACTTTTCGTTCCTTTCCCATCTAAACATATCTATTATTCTTGGTTCAACAAGTTTCCCTTCCGTGTCGTCACACCTGACGATTCTGAGACACATATAAGCGTAGAACAGCTGCTTACTTGGTACAAGGTACTTTCAGTGTACCCATCCCGAATCCGTTCCACCACAGCGGCCGATAAGAGGAGGTGCAAGTCAACCGCAACAGGGCGAAAACGGCATTATAAGCCCAGTCAGGATTAAAGCTGCACATAACCACTTGGCCTAGCTTCTCACCTGCTTGGGATAAAATTGCGAAAATAACGTCGGGGAGGGAAAGGCAACAACGGGAAAAGGTTGAGCGAACCCACTCCCACTGAGTGCATCTTGATGCACCAGGTTGCAATTCAACAATACCCAGAGAGCCAACCAGCCCGACTCATCCGCAACCGACTTGCAAGATGCGAATCGCTCAAACCCCACAAGGGCTTCTCACCCTCCTCATCGCCAGTCTCACCACACTCACCACTGCCATCCCCTACCCTCGCGATGCGCTCCGGGACGCAGGCTTCGGCTATCTTATGCGGAACGAATGCTCAGAATACTGTGGCGCCCAAAACGAAGTATGCTGTGCCGCCGATGAGGCCTGCTACACGTCTGCTGGAACCCCAACCTGCACTGCCCGGGGCCATGTCATTGCCGGCCGGGACTACACCACAACGTGGACAGAGACGAAGACATACACCAGTACGATTAGCTCTTGGTACGTCCCGACAATCACCGCTGGCGTTGGAACCGGCGGCGAGGATTGCGTCCCCCCAGAGGGCTCTGGCCAGATAGCTTGCGGGCCCATCTGCTGCGCCAATTGGCAATATTGCGACCATCCCGGCCAGTGCCTGGCCAATCCGGGCTACAGCACCTGGTCCGAATGGACCACTACCGGCGTCTACGTTACCACGCAGTTCTCAGCCCCGTATCGGCCCACGAGCGGACCGGGCGCAACAGCAACTTCGGAGCCTACCGGCACGTTTGTAAGCGCCACCGAGTCTCCGTCAAGCACGAGCCCACCCCAGGAGTCCACAACAAATGGTGGGCTCAGCGGAGGTGCCATTGCTGGCATTGTCGTTGGCACCATCGCCGGTATAATCCTTCTTCTCCTGCTCTGCTTCTGCTGCATCGCGAGAGGTCTCTGGCACGCCTTCGTCGCCCTCGTCGGAGGTGGCAAAAAGAAGAGAAAACAAGAGCGTATCGAGGTCATCGAGGAGCGGTACTCTCGGCACGGCAGCGCATCTGCTGCTGCCGCCGCCCGGCCGACCCACCGCAAGTGGTTTGGAGGCGGCGGTGGAGGCGGTCGACCCTCGACTGCGGCCCCCAGGAAGGAGAAGAAGAGTGGTGGCCTAGGTGGAATCGGCTGGATGCTCGCAGCGGGCGCGGCCCTTGGTGTCTTGCTCGGTTTTAGAAGGTCTGACAAGCGTAAAGGCAGTCAAAAGCCTTCCAGCCACTCCTGGAGCAGTTCGTACTATTCCGATTCTTATACTGCTACTAGTCCTAGTGAGTTTAAATCCCCAACCCGGTGAACTCCGGCGGAGGGGACGTTTACTAACCTGTTGTTTCTCTTACAGGCAGTTTTAGTTCTTCGGATCGTCGAACGCGCAGGTCGCGGCAGTCTCGCGCTTCGAGACGTTCAAGATATTCGAGAGGCACCCGGGCTTCGACACGCCCCTCTAGAGTATGAGGACGCCAGGGTCTTGCTTAGACTCGCCGGCCGGTATCTCTTGTCCCAAAAGCAAATCCTAGCCATTCATACACATCACTTCCGCCCGCCCCCCACCACCACACACACACATCAACCCCTGTTTATAATTCCGAAGAAAGATGGTATATTGCACAACCCCGGCGTTTTAAGGCGAAATAATCTTTTTCTTGCACATGATTTCCCCCATTTTCCACATTGTCACCCTTTTCGGCCATTGTGGGACACGGTAACCCAGTCTTATTCCCTATCCGAACACTAGTTTTGCGAGAGAGGAGAGGAGACGAGATGCGATTCCCCACGAGCGAATAAGTACGAGGCGGCGCCCCTATGCATTGATGGATGCACGATGATCACAGATGACCATCACGGAAGGAGGGTCCATTAAGGGAACGGGCTTCCTACGAGAATGGACACGGGCATGGCGAGTTTTATCATCTCGCCATGGCCTCTCTTTCCGTTCTGTATATGTGAATGAGAAGGTTACGAATATGATATAATGTTGTCGACGGGATACGAGAAATCTCAAGTCGACAATTTTGCCCGGGTGAACAAGGCCCTGATGAGGAGGAAGATGGCTCTCGAGGGGTGAATGAAGAGAAGAGAACCCCTAGAATCAATTGAATTTAATACTCGGAGCCGCTTGGCTGCCGGATCCTTCCTTCTCAAACTTTAAATGTGTTATTGTTTCATTGCACATTCCTGCGCGTGATTACATCATTTGGACGCCTTCGGGTCCGTAAAACGGAAAGTGCAGATGGTCAAACCCTGATAGCAAAGCAAGGTATAAAGTCTAACCCAACCTAGTACCTTACGTTATGAGTTATGTACCTAGATACCTAGATACCGTTTGTAGGAAGACTGTAGGTAAGTTAGTCGAGTATAAATCCGCCTTCATGAAGCCTTATGTGCCCGTATATGACCTGTTACATGTAGATATGTAGTCACCTCACATCACGATGTTTATGAAGATCGCGTTGCGTATTCGGCAGGGCTGTCAATTGAAATGATCCAGACGAACGAACTCGTACTGCACTCTTGACCCGGTTTCACTTTCTCATGGACTAGGAATGCATAGATGAGCTTTGCAGATAACCTAGCAACCTCGTCACGCAGCTTCAGAAGAAAATTGTCTCACATTCCACTATAGAAACATGAGAATTGATCTAACAGGATCAAGGCCAAATGCAGATGCCACAAGCCGCGAGAGAAGGTATTGCTTAGGAGTAATCATTTTGGCATGTACGGAGGATAGGTGATCGTGTTCTGAGAGTCGGGTAGAGCTCTCAATGCTCGTGTGTGTGATTTCCAGCCTGGTCATTGTAACCGGTATCCAGCCCACATCTCGAACCTCATATTCTCGTGGTCGCGGAGCTGTCAATGCATAACGGGGACGCATTAAGGTATATATTTTTTGCCGAAATTCCGTTTCATTCAGTTATTTTGGTTCCATTTCCGTAGCTATTTCCGCTACGTCACATGCAGATGAACCCCGGCGACTCCTTATAGGGACCCAGAAAGCAATAAAGAAACCCCCCCAAATTGACCGTTTACAAGTCATCGACGATGTTAGCCTTCTCCGAAACGTAGATACCGTCCAAGAACTACGAAATATGTCAGCTTTTATAAACCCATAAGTGCACAGACGTATAGTCCGGGAGTCTGTCGTTACCTTTCGGATATCCTTGTTGCGGACACGGCAGATCTGCTGGATATCGGCCGCGCTTTGTGATACAGCCTCCAGGGAGTTGCCCAGGATGAGCAGCTCATCCTTCTGTGCCTTGGAGACCTCGACGTCGACACCGGCTTGCATGACGACTCTGCGGACGAGCTTCTCGCCGACGAAGTTTCTGCGGACAGCACGTTAGAATCCAGTATTTCTAGGAAGTCCATAGCTCGGATTCCGCATTATCGTTTTGCGCGGGGAAAATTCGTGGCAACCTACCGGATCTCGACCTCCCATAGACCGGTCTCGCTGTTCTTCTCCAAGTTTACGTTGATGGGGAAATGGGCGTAGACGTAGCGCATCTTGTACTTGAAGCCCTTGGTTACACCAACAATCAGGTTGTTGATGAGGGTACGGACGGTTCGGAGAGTGGCGACATTCTTCCTTGAGCCGTGGTGGATCTCGATAGCGATCACGTTCTTCTGGGGGTGGGAGAAGTTGACGGCCAGATGGCTCAGGTCCTTGGACAGTGTGCCTGTGTTTCTACCGTTAGAGTTCCTGCGCGATCGCGGATCGGATTCATTCAAGGATCGTGGACGGAAGTCGTACCTCTGGGACCCTCGACGGTAACCTTTCTGGACTTAATGGAGACCGTAACTATTCGCAACTCGCGTCAGTAATAGCTCGGGTATTTCGGTTCTTCTTCAAATTGTCGTCTTCTTCCCGCAACCCCCTCTTCCATTTCGTAATTCCATTACGCCAAGCTTCGCTCCGTTTCGTAGTGCCACCTCTTATTTGCGAATCTGTAACCCAATCGAAATCACGTACCTCCCTCGGGAACCTCCAGGGTCTCCTGACTGTGAATGTACCGCATCTTGACGAAAGTTCTTCAGGTGGGGGATAATCGAGGGCGGAGTCGGCCTGTAAATCAGTTGGTTAGGATTGAGCGCAAATTATGAAGCTTCGGACAGAATGCCCAGAAGTAAATGCTGATATATTAGGTTGGATAGTGCAAGAGCCCACGGACCGACAAAAATTACATACCTGAAGAATTGGCGATGCGACGATTTGCTGTTGAACTTTTGTCGGGTGCACCAGTGTAGAAGAATTTCGTCTAGGTTGGGAAATTCCTGTGTAGTCGCTAAATTGCAAGTACCAAAGTACCTTTCTGCACGTACCACCTACGCACTCAATTTTAGGGTTCATCAAGCACTAGGGGACGGGAAAAACTCGGCCACCGAAGAGTGGACTTGAGATCCACGCAAGGTGGGGTAAAGCACAAGCAGGGCCACACTAGGAACCACCGCCGACCCGCCAAAAGTGTACTCAAGCCACACACACACACAGTCCTCTGTTCCTGTTCTCACCCCACTGTGGCTCCATATCATAAACCACCCCATTGACAAGCATAGGTAAAGTAGTGATGCTGGGAACGTAAATAGCAGTGACCTCGATGATTGCTAGCCTTGTTCAAAAGGGTCTGGGCTGGAAGCTCTTTAGCAGACAAATGAAAGATTCCCCGCCAAATGCTTGCACTCGGCTTTCCAGAGGTACCCACCTACGTGCACATGTACCTAGGTACATAACCTAGCACCGCCGCGAAACATAACCGTGTTTTGGTAGTACAGGTACATGAATACGTAACCGTAGTCTGACAGCCAACCTTGCCTATCCGGGATCCCCTATCACGTCCCATTAGCTTCATTGGTACTCGTAGGTAACAGCTGCCTGGGTTATCTTGATCAAAGCATCACTCTATCCTGATGCCTACTACATAGATTGATGCAGTAGCTACATTATAGTGTGATTGAATCCAGCTTTGGCATTGCCAACGACCATTTTGACGCGCATTGACCCCTGGGGCTGTCGCCGACAATGTCGTACTTCTTCTCGACCCCGGTCGACATCGACATCGTCCTCGACGATGCCGACTCGAGGCAGATGGTCGACATCAAGACTGATAAGAACAGACGCGAGAAGGCACCTCTATACATGGATGGGGAGAGTGTAAGAGGTTGGTTTTCCTATTCCGCACCGCCTTTCCATGGGGAGATGCATCAACTAATGCCGGCATCACAATAATAGGACAAGCCACAATCCGACCCAAAGACTCCAAGAAGCTGGAACACATGGGCATCAAAGTCCAATTCATCGGAACAATAGGTTAGTTAGCGTCTACTCGGATATTCCCACCTACCAAACCGACGAGGGGGCTGACGCATAGCCCAATATACAGAGATGTTCTTCGACCGAGGCAACCACTACGAGTTCTTATGCCTTAACCAGGAACTAGCAGCGCCGGGCGAGCTCCAGCACCCGCAGACCTTCGACTTCAACTTCAAGAACGTGGAGAAGCAGTACGAGTCTTACAACGGCATCAACGTGAAGCTGCGGTACTTTGTGCGCGTGACGGTCGCGCGGCGCATGGCCGACGTCATCCGCGAGAAGGACATGTGGGTGTACAGCTACCGCGTGCCGCCTGAGATGAATAGTAGCATCAAGATGGACGTCGGTATTGAGGACTGCCTGCACATCGAGTTCGAGTACAGCAAGAGCAAGTACCACCTTAAGGATGTCATTGTCGGCCGCATCTATTTCCTGCTCGTCCGCCTCAAGATCAAGCACATGGAGCTGAGCATCATACGGAGGGAGACGACGGGCGCCACCCCTAATCAGTATAATGAGAGCGAGACGCTGGTCCGCTTTGAAGTGAGCCTCGACTACCCCCACCCCCTTTTTTTCGCTTGGTATATGCTGACAAAACGGCCAATCCGCAGATAATGGACGGCTCCCCATCACGTGGCGAGACGATTCCTATTCGACTCTTCCTCGGAGGTTTCGATCTGACCCCGACATTCCGTGATGTGAATAAGAAGTTCTCGACACGGTATTATCTGAGTCTGGTGCTGATAGATGAGGACGCCAGACGGTACTTTAAGCAGTCTGAGATCGTCCTATACCGCCAAGCGCCCGAAGCTGCCGCCTTGGAGCCGCCGCAGGGCGTTAACGCTGTCCCGGAATCGACTAAGCAGATGCCGTTACCCGCAGCAGGTTAGGGGAAGACAGGCACCGAAGTCAACCTGTCTGTATGCTTAGTGTAGCCCGGACGGCAATAGTCTTAGCCGATCTACTATTTGTACATATTCATTAGCGAGCTAGGGAGTTTCTTCGGAAGAATGGTCGTGCGGCGTTTACTGGTTGTTAGAGGAGCGGATCAAAACATTAAAACGTTGTTGTTTCTGGAATTCCAATAGCCTCCCTGTCGCCGTAGCCTAATGTTCACTATCTCAAGGTATCATTCGTACACAGCACACGCACAATGTCCCTAGTTCGTGTTGTACACTAAAGACTCCCTTTTCCCTAAACTAAAAGAATACAACGCCTCGCCTACTACAGGATGCCCCTACAAAATCTCCATCTCGTCACCTGCGGCAAAGCCGAACTGATTGTTTTGTATAGCCGCAATGCGATCGAGCTCATCCTGGTACTCTTTCCGGATGTCCGCTAGCGTGACCACCTTGCGCTTCCCTCTTACAGCTGGCGCCCCCTTTGTAGCCGGTGGGGCCTGGTACTCTTCTGTAGTGATCCAGGCCTGCTTCTGGTCGACGCAGCTCAGGACATTAATCAGCATCAAGTACTGCCGGGTGATGATGGTATCAAGGGTATCTTCGCCCGTGAACTGATCTCCTTCACCCATCTGTCTGAGTTTCTGGATACGATCAAGTAGGATCGTGGCGGCGCCTCGGTAGTCATTCCGTTTAATGCGCCATGAAAAGAGGATCTGGTGGTATGGGACACCGGTTACAACGTCCAGTGTCTGTTGACATTTCTGTGCCAGGATCTCATCTACTGCGTTCTGAAGACCGGGGAAGGATAGTGCCACCAACTCGGAGTTGTGGAGGTTATCGCACATCTTCTGAATCAGCGCACGTAGACACGAGTGTTGCAGGGCGCCGTCTTTCATGGCCACAATGGTAGAGTGAGCCAGCTCGAAACGCGAGGTCGCCGTAGCTGCACTGAATAGACGACTTTGCATCTCTTTCCGTATCACGTCTCCATCTTTGGTGTTTTTGTTCACGAATTGCAGGGCTAGGCGGGCAAAGTCTATGACGAAAGTGTAGGCCTTGTACTTCTCATACAACGCAGCAATGTGCGCATAGTAGCAGGGCATGCCGTTGAATAAAAAGTTCCACTCGCTATCGTCAAGTAATCCGCTGCTATGTTTTCCCGGATGAGCTTGTGATATGCCTGTTTCAGGGGTTAGTGACCATATCCATGACATTCTAAAAAGGTGCAACTTACTCATGCCGTACGCTGCCTTTTTGAAATAGTCGGCCGCAGCAGGGTAATCGTGGAGAGCGAGGGCGACCCGGCCTTGGATATAAACGGAGAAGGGGGCCCTGGCAGCAAAGGCGCCAAGCTCAGCAGCTAAGTCCGGTCTATTACGAACTAGCAACGCGCATTGGATATAGTGAGGATGCAATTCGATATCGCTGTCGGGGGCACAGAGATTGGCGCCGATCTTCGTAATAGCAGAAGGTATAGAGAATGATTGATCAGGCGCGATATCCGGAATACCGAGGAGATGGCCAACGCACTCTTCCAGGACCGTGTTCAGCTTGTATTCGTCGCTCGAACGTCTAGTTTGACCAACGGCTGAGCCGGATACCAAGGCAGACCTCTCCTCTCTAGAGAAAGGTGTCGGTAATAAGGCACTGGCCAGCCAGCGGACCAGTTCCAGCCTGGCCAGTCTCTGGAGAAGTCCCCTATACACTGCTCCGATGTTGATCCTATTGTGGATGGCATCCTCGGGACGGTCAAACTCGAACTCCATATGAACAAGTAGGATAAGCTGGCTGAAGCAGACATTCCATTGAAGATCTGCAATGTCTTCAGCCGCCTTGACCACCACCTTGCGGCCTAGGTCCGTCAGTGGATGTCCGGTGGCGTGTTTAGGAGTCCAGGTTTCGTTGCAAATTGTGAGCATGTCGTTATAGACGTTTGAAGTGACGAGATTGAAGTTTTGACCAAGAACTTCAGTCACTTGCGCGCAATCTTCGTCGGATATTTGTCGCCAAAAGCCCGCCTTATCCGAGAAGAATTGGATGCGCTCCTGGTCCGTTTTGGATGTTTCTTCGAAGAGCTCTGCACGGAGAACTGATTGGCAAATCTGCATCATCCCGTCCGAGAACCCTTCGACAAAATTCTGGCCCGTCAATATTAACGACGAAAGGTCACTTAGCCGGGCATGTCGGGCTAATGGGTTGTGCCATATCTGTTCAAGTGTGCTACACTCTCTGATGGCTGAAATGCTATCCGCACACACAATCCACGGCATTTCTGATGTCGGTTCGTATGCCAGAGCAAGCGCCTCGCCCCTTGGCTTGTCCATCTCGACCAGAATACGATAAAATTTCCGCCAATGAGTCTCGCTATCGGCACGGAACTTTTCGTAGTCTAATGCGCCTGATCGAGTCTTGTGCAGAGATGAAGTAGATGCGATAGCATAGCATATGGACTCAGCTATGGTCTGTTTCGAGCGGGCGACAACCTTATTATCTTCCAACCCAATCGCTTGTTCGTATGCGTTCAAGGCCGCTTCCAGGGTGGAGTGAGGGAACCTGCCAGGAGAGAGAATAAGTTTAAGCCATCTCTCACTGGCGTCTACCGAGTCGGAAGGTCCAGAGATGGGGGCCGACGGTATCGATGTGTCGTGGAGGACAGATCGCCAGCGGTTCCGCCAGACTTCCGGAAGCTCATTTATCAAGAAACTGAGTTCCTGAACTCGGTAGGCGACATTGTTCTTCCATAATAACCACATCTGAAGGCCATGGCCGCCTTCGCGTTCCGCCACAGAAAAATCGGCGAGCGTCCAGACATCGGACCCTGCAGGCGGCTTTGGGACAAGCTGTGTACCGGGGTACATATCGCGAACGTCGACAGCGTTCTCGTCGTCAGATTCGAGTTTCCAGAATTTGAATTCTCCGGAACCAACTGGCGAGTACGTTACGCAAAGTCGCTTTCCTTCCGTCTTCCCTATGATGCGGATTAAGTTGCTTTGCGAAGGGTCGAGCCTCCATTTGCCCATCTCGTTGGGATCTCTAGAGGCATTCAGTAGGTCCATGGCCCCGAGGACCTGCCCGCTCTTAAGATTCCAGATGCGCAAGCGGTGATCGAGGCAGACCGTAAAAAGAAACGAGGCATTATCCAGACCGAGATTTGTTTCGATAGCTGCAGCCGCCGCGGTAGTATCGTGGTCGGCTCTACTTCCAATCAGGCCCCGAATTCCATATACCCATCCTTTCGCATTGTAAAAGGTCTCTTTCCACGGCGCTTGAGAAGCTAGTAGAATGTTAGCACCAACTTACTGTATGACGAGAACGGCTACTGACCTGTAGGAGATGTGTTCTTGTCCAGCCGCATATGCCCGCCATCATTGAGCGTTAGCATGAGCTGTTCGCTACTGACAGCTATAAGTCTGTACGGGATCTTGAAATTGTTATTCAGAGCGCCCAGGGTAAACAGTTTGACCGCATCGCCCAATCCGGCCTCGACGAATGACCGTTTGCGGAAAGAATCCGGTCGTAGGAATAGCGTATACAGCTGACCGGCCTCGTCGAGAACAAAAACGGCGAGCGCGTCGTGATCTGAAGGGTCGGAAAGGGCAACACAGGCAGGTCGTATCGCATGCGTAAAGTGGAAGTTTAATATGAGGTTCGTATCGGAACTTTTCTCCGGTCGGCAGACATCGACGGTTCGGATGGTCAGAAGGTGATTGTCTTCAAGTACTCTCCATAGAAAGCTCTTGGGGTAATTGTGATGCTTTCGATGGTAGATGCCCGATGCACTAGCACAGTTCCCCGTGCGGAGCGCATCGCGATCGATGCTCGTCGTAGCGGAGCCATTGCCCTGACGCCGGGTTTTGGTCGAAGCAAGGTTTACATCGACGACGAAGGAAGCCGAAGATGGCTCGAAATTCAGCCTCGTCTCTTTGAAAAAGGTCGGCGGTTCTCGGGTCGCCATGCTGAGTCCATCAACACCCAGCTAAGGGCTGTAGAGGACCAGGATAGGTTTGTGTATGTGTGGTTGCTGCGATGACCTTGAGATTTACCACGCGGTTGTTTTCCGTCCAAATAAAGTGAGGATGGCAGTCTAGGCAATTAAGCTTGGTACACTAGTCCACGGTAGGTACTTCCAGCTAGGTACTCGTATTATGCCCGTACGCGCTCAGAGCTTGGAACATGCGACAGGGGGTAGCTTTTCTGTCTTGGCAGAAGGACGCTGAATTCCAGCTGATAAGCGTCTTATCAACCCAATTACCAGTGCTCTTAATGGTTTAGTCACGTGCTTCCGTGATTCCCTACTTGTTCGGTTGCCCGATATTTGTTGTCCCCCACCAGGTAACACTTGCCACTTTTGTCGCGTAGACGCGTCCTATCGAATCGGTACCCAACCAAGCAGGCTTCCATTCTTTCGCCCACTTGCGAAGCACTCGTTTACTAAATCTGTCACATTCAGCCTTGCGATCTGCTCGTTCATAATACCTTTGACGTTTGAAAACCAGTGAAACCCTACGGCGGTTATCTCATCATGTCGGAAGAATTCGAGGAAGAAATGAACGGGGATGAGAGTGGCGCGACTGGCCCTGGTGCACCAACGCCTATCTCAGCATTAGAGGTGGGCTTCATCCCTCACATCATGTCGCAGAACATATTATATACTAAGACGGAAACCATAGGGACTTGCCGGTCTCACCAAGCGTGATTGTCAACTCTTAAGTGATGGCGGTTTCCAGACGGTTGAATCTGTCGCCTACGCGCCGCAACGAGTGATTGAGCAAGTGAAGGGCATATCTGAGCAGAAAGCTGCAAAGATACTTGCCGAAGGTAACCATCACTCGACTACATCAGACTATTCGAACGAGTTTGCTAACATCGTACAGCTTCTAAAATCGTCCCTCTGGGGTTCACCACAGCAACAGAGATGCACTTACGGAGAAGCGAGCTCATCTCGATCACGACGGGCTCCAAGAATCTTGACACGATGTTAGCTGGTGGTATCGAGACCGGCTCGGTGACAGAGCTTTTTGGGGAGTTCCGGACAGGAAAGAGTCAGATCTGCCATACACTAGCCGTGACATGTCAGCTGCCTTTTGACATGGGGGGTGGGGAAGGGAAATGTCTATATATTGACACTGAAGGAACCTTCCGACCAGTTCGTCTGTTGTCCGTCGCCAATCGATATGGTTTGAACGGTGAAGAGGTCCTTGACAACGTTGCGTATGCGCGCGCGTACAATTCCGACCACCAACTGCAGCTTCTCAGCCAAGCAGCCGTCATGATGTGCGAGACGAGATTCTCTCTCCTTATCGTTGACAGCGCCACTTCCCTCTACCGAACCGACTTCCTCGGTCGCGGCGAGCTATCTTCCAGACAAACACATCTAGCCAAATTCATGCGCAGCCTGCAG
This sequence comes from Poronia punctata, assembly GCA_022579005.1. Classification (NCBI taxonomy): domain Eukaryota; kingdom Fungi; phylum Ascomycota; class Sordariomycetes; order Xylariales; family Xylariaceae; genus Poronia; species Poronia punctata. The sequence continues at coordinate 154,275 of MU401503.1, read as the reverse complement.
AGGCTAGCCGACGAATTCGGAATCGCCGTTGTCATCACCAATCAGGTTGTAGCTCAAGTCGACGGCGGTCCCAGCTCCATGTTTAACCCGGACCCGAAGAAACCCATCGGCGGTAATATCATTGCTCATGCCAGCACGACGAGAATCAGCTTAAAGAAGGGCCGTGCAGAGACGCGTATCGCCAAGATTTACGACAGCCCGTGTCTTCCAGAAAGTGACTGTCTCTTTGCCATTATGGAAGACGGTATCGGTGATCCTGCTCCGAAAGACACGGAGAAAGACTAAAGATGGTGAGCACCACTGGAGAGAGGTGTTTTCTGACTCCCCCCTTTTTTGTTGGCTGCTCTGGCAGGCTATAACTATGGTGTATGACGAGCAGGTGACTTTATGAGTATGACACGGCATATTTTTCAAGCGACTTTTGCATGGTTGGCGTTCTTATGGGCTTAATTCACGCTAGGACAGATGGCTTTTAAATATGATGTTGTAGCAAATATACATATATCTATATATATCTTGGTCCAAATGTTTCGTGCTAACCTAGAACATGAGATAAACACAGCTTCACTTCCAAGATACCTACATTATGAAATATAGTTGCTAAGTTGACTTTCAGCCCTCATCTCGGACTGCAGCACTTGGTCGGACAACGTGTTCTTCTACTCATTGCCAGCAAACCGGCTTGTTTACCAGTACCGTCGACCTCACAACGTCGACCCCTAAGGAACTAGGAGTATGATCTCCTCGCTTTACGAGTACTATATCTGTAGTATCGAAAAAGGTACGGCACTACGACAACCCGAGGTTGAGGTATGCACATACATATTACGCAATCCCAAACGTATGGACGGTCTCAAAACACAAACAAAATGGACTAGCACGGAGACGTCATATCACCACCTATCCTCCTCGTCCATTTTCATTATCTCATTATCCTCTCCAGGTCATCTAGAAAAAAGGCATGAAATGCAAAGGAAAAGATAAAAAGCCGTAGCCATTTTTGGAATTAAAGAAAAGCCAACGCTTCGCTCCATAGGTACATATATCCCTTTGCCCCAAACGCGGGCCGTACCCGGACTGCAATTTTTCCTGAAAGATTCATTTACGCCTTTGATTACGTTCAGATCTTCCTGAATTATGTACAAGATCTCATGTTTCTCCCTCCGTCTCTCCCTTTTTCTCACTAGACGTCGATCGAGCTCTAGGTAGTAGTTTGGGTCGAAATAGTTGACTAAGCCAATTAAGCTAATCCATTCGCGCCTGTGGAGACGTAGAGTGTCTCGTGGTAAAAACCGTCGTTGTTGTCTTTGATTTGCTTCCCTTCTTCTGTCTCTTTTGGTTTGCAAGCGACTTGGCCATGGCCGTAGTTTACCTACGAGTGGGTATTACGCCCTTGGATGATAGATTCTTATCTTGCGAGCCCGGGAGTGGCGCTATTACCGTGCGGTGACCGGATTCCATCACTGCCATCTTTACTCGCACGGTTGACGAATGTCCCTGCAGGTAGCACCTCAAAGCCCGGGTTTACCCTTCTAGTCGACGTATTTTGGTGCACCTCGGTGTGCACGCGGACTGGGGTAGGTCGCGTGGAGGCGAGCGATGGCCGAGAAGCGGATGAAGATGCCGCCACCGGCATAGGGGCGATGGGAGTATAACTCAACGTTCTATCGCTTTCCGTGTTGCTATTGTTGTCAAACATGTTTCCTCTTGCCTCGGCGCGCACACGAGCGACGTATCTGTTCTGAGGCTGGGCTTGTGTCGCGGATGGCATCGGGAGATCTGATTCATCGAGCGGGCTTCGGTAGTGTGTCACGGGCGCAGCGGCAGACCTGTTGCGATTTTCGAATGGGAAGCGTAAGTGAGCAAGGCCGGATCCGTCGTCCATAAACGAGTTCACGCTAGATGTCGAGGATGTAGGGATGTATGTTTCGATGAAGGGGGCCTGGCCGGCCGCGGTGCCTTTCGGTTTTGTCGTCGGGCTTAAGTATCGGTTGGCAGTGGCACTATTAGGATTATCATGCACAGGACGCTGCGAAGTATGTGGCTGCAAATATGCATATTGTGGCCCCAACGACGGCATTCCGCCTATTTCTAATAGGCTGCTTTGATCAAAGACGCTGCTCGTCGGACTCGGCCGGGGGCTAGGGCTGGGTCTCGGTGTAGGCTCGACTTCGGTAACGGTGGCCGAGGGCCTAGGCGTGCTCCCCATTACACCTTTACCCTTATTTTCAGGCCTCGGTTCGCCGTCAAGGTTGGTCGTTCTCGATGAGGCCTTGCTGGCGCTGCGCACCTCTTGTGGGGTAACGGGGCGAGATATCCAGATTCCTTCTACTTCGATGCCGCTCTGTATGGCGCGCACGCCAAAGGGGATGTCTGCTCGTCGCCCGGCGGGAATCCCACTTTTGCGCAGTTCCATTTGCCGTTGCTTTTTCTCTTCGTCGAGCAGGGCATATTTTGCCAGGAGTCGTTGCGCCCACCATAGTTTGATCCACCCTATAAAAAACACTAGGACGATGCTTGCCGCCAACACCTTTGTTTCATGTAAGTTGCTGGTTGCGATCGTCGTAACAGCGACAAGCTTATAACCGAGTGTGCTAAGGAAAGCCACTTACAAAAGTTAACTGTTCCCACAACTCCCAGTTAGTAAAGAACTTGACTCCGGCCATGGCTGATATGCTTATATAGCCGACGGGGAGCTAATTTATCCAACGCAAATAACGAATGTGTGTCGTATTTCAGTTTCGTGATCGAATTTGTTCTCAAGAAATGCGAGAATGAGCGTCGAAGACCTAAGGTAGGTCTTGTATGTGGAAAGAAGTAGGTAGAAGGTACCAGGCGTGGGCGGGTACTATCTGAGAAGGAACGAATGATTGATAGCCGGAATAGGATATATGAGAGAGGGAAAATGGGAAGTGTTGCCGGCGTATATAGGTGTTGTTCAGTTTCCCCGGGGTGTGGAAGTCACGGCCGACCAGATGTCCTTTTTATTATCGTAGTGGGCGGTAACCACAGCCATTCATTGGGTGCCAGCACTGTTGCGTGTACGTGACTTGTTATGTAGCAATGGATTCCGTATATGGCCGGGGATGTCAGGTTCAGACCATAGGTAACAAGAGACTAGGACAGCAGCCTTCTCCCAACACGAGCTTGAAGGTACACACACATGCCAGTATGACCACCTCCCTTGCGTTCGGAGCACCACAAGGGCTATTGACTCAAGGACAGCCCGGGATAATTCGTGCAACAGCTGGCTAGACTACGAGTAGTAGCTAGAGTAAGGCTTGAAGCTGAAAAACGAATGTCGATCGCCTAGCATCGACCAGGTCCGTCCAGGAAGGGGGGGGGGGGGGGGGGGGGAAAAAAATTAATTATTTTGCCCTTTGACAAAATTTTTGCAAAAGAACCCAAAAAGGTGTTATCGTTGGGGGCAGAAATAAAAAGAATGTG
>MU401503.1:0-146874 GCA_022579005.1 Poronia punctata | reverse complement strand
GGCCCCGCCGGGGGGGGCGGGGGGGGGCGGGGGGGGGGCCCCCCCCCCCCCCCCCCCCCCGCCCCCCCCGCGCCGCGCCCCCCCCCCCCCCCCCTCTCAACATAGGAGTTCGTGGAGGATGCCGAGTTCGATCAAGTTCCTCTCCATGCCATTTCTATGGCGAGTGATTACAGCCAAGCAAAACGCATCAGACCTTTAGGAACGGGGGAGACTCTAGATGCTCGTAATAAGTCTGTTTTCGTCAAGGCGGTTGGTTGACAGGATACTCGAATATCTATGCCCCCAGTAATGCATCTCTCCTGTATATATGTGCGTGTACATCAGGTGCAGAACCTATTTGGGCACAACTAGGAATGCAGTAGGTAGCAAGCTGACATTATTTCGGACCAATCATCATCTTCTAGCAAACCTTTTTTGGTCATTTAAAGGCCTCGAAGAATCCACGACTATACTTTATTACCTCGATACGGATTACTAGGCAAAGACCTGCGATCGAATGATTGGCATGATTAGCCGAGTCCTCCCTTGTAAGCAGAATACATACTCGCATGTGCGAGTTGCGTGCGTATGTAGATGTCTCATCTACTAGGGTTCCCTGACGTGGACCGAGTATATTCTATTTTCTAGCTGCGTTTACGTAGTATTACTATACTTCAAAATATATTTCGTTCCTATCTCAAGGAGGTAGCAACTTGAATCGTGTCTTGGCGATCATATATCGTGCTGGGTGGGCTGGGTAGTCAGAAACGATGCTTTAATCGGTGGTGTATGAGTAATACTTCCACAGTACTCCTGTGTGTAGATTAAAACTTAGGAGGGCTGAGCTATTCGTTCCCTTAGATGCCGGCATAAGGCTGCCACGGGCTGTGTAGCTGATGGAAGGAGGTTATTTTACACGCATTGCCAATGCAAAAATATTGATGTGGCGAAAAATGCACAAAATGCACCTCGGATCTTACATATGCGGGGAGAAACTTTATGATCATTCTCGCTCTCGGTACATCAAGTTGTTCTTCTAAGGTGGTACCTTCTACATCTATTTTACCTTGTAGTTGTCTTGGAATACATTACGCATACCAACCTAGTGATCAAGCCTACATAAGTAGTTAAAAGAGGTTGTCGCATGTAATTCGTCAATACTTGCAGAAACAACCTTGGAAGTTGGAAAGTTGTAAAGCTAGCCTGATGAACTGTGTCCGACACTACAAGAGAACCCCATGTTAGTACCATTTTTAGTACGGTACTTGAAGTAGGTATCTACACGAAATGCGTACCTAATCTAGTTGGATTGTCTCCCTTGCAAAAGATGACGTGAAAAGGCGGCACACAAAAGCTTCCAAGGAAATTCTAAATCGGCTTACGGCACTTCTGTGATGAGCTAATCATTGCTCTGCATGTAATAGAGCCGGTACTTTATAGAACAAGAATCGCACCCTTTAGCAATTGGACCAAAAAATAGATAATATTGCTCAAGTCGTTAAGGTGTACATCGTGGATAGGGATTGTCTGAGTGATAAAATACCGTTCTGCAATGCGGATGAGATGAGAAATGGGAATCTGATTCCAATGCGGACTATCAGAGATCCGAGATCCCGGTCAATCCTTCCGTTGTACCAACGTTCAATTCTCACCCAAAGAGCCTGTTAAAGCACCCGCTAACCCTGTTTGGACATGGCCGTTATTAGCTCGAGATCATCAAGCTTGAATGAATGCCAAATCAGTCCACTGCAACGATTTGGAGGGTCTTCTACCCCACGAGCATTTCGATGATTGGAGGATCAATTGTCAACCCCACAAACACCCTGATTCCAAAGCCAATACGTACCAGGTACAGTTGAAAGTTGGTGAGTGCAGGTCGGAAAGTTATAGCAGGTACTTACCGCGAAACAGTATCTACATGTTGAGTACCATGTATTTTCCATCTATCCCTTCCAAATACGATCATGTACCACTCCCAGGGGGCTGTATTTCCAGGCACATGACAGTCATACTTGCTGGTAACTTTCAAACCCTGCAGAGGCAGATGCTGAGTGAGAGGGACGGATTTGGGAAGTGTAGACCCTGTCGGTCAGTACGTGTATTGTATTGCATTGGTTAGGAACCTTATTCGTAGGATGTTCCTTCCGCCGCGCCGCCCTCCGTTTACCTACGGTGGTTAGAAAGTACCGTGGTCCGATCGTCTTCCCATCACTCTTTGTTTCGTTTCCGGGTGGCTAAAATACATAACCCGACTTTACTATCCAAACTTGAACTTATTCAACAATTTCGCGTTAGACCTTTAATATCGACCAAGAATTGATACCGTCTAGAACTAGAGAATCGGTTTCACCTTTAGACTAATTGAGTCGAATCGGATACTGCATTATTTGCTTCCATCTGTTTGCTCTCAAACAACCCCGCCTACAAACCCGACCATGCCGATTCGAAACCCTTTCGCCAAGCGGCCCTTCCTCACCACCGGCGCCGACGCCGTCAACGACGAGAATGTCCGCCCTGGTACGGTCCCGCAGAAAGACTCGTCTGGTGGGTTTGAGAGAGTCGACATTGTTGGTTCCAGGGCATCGTCGTCGTGGAGCATTCGCACAAAGAAAGAAGACACTGGCGACTACAAAATGAGTGGTAATTGCCCAGTGCCCCACCCTACGGCTGCGACATGCAAAAATGGGAACAATTGATGCTGACGGCTCTTCTCAAAAGTGGTTAATGATAGTGGTGTCTACCTGCCCGTAAGCAGATACTATTACCCTCCTTAAAACTTAAAACATACCCATTTGCTGATCGGATATCGCAGCCTTCACCGACGGAGGAAAAGGGCCTTTGGCCGAGGCGGGCACCGAACTCGCGCACTTCTATGGACACCCGTAGCAGCATTGGCGATATCGAACACTTTTCCATCTCCCGCGAGTCTTTCGATTCCTACCGCCGCTCCTTTGTACGTTGGCGCCTCTAGAATTTCCTGCCGCCTTTTGTCTTCAACTGATTCGATTTCAATCTTTGTACGTATCGCTAACCAGCATCCCTTGCATCTAGGATATTTGCGCAAAGTCCCCTATCATTGTCCACGATCCACCCCGACAAAGCCTCGATTCTCCCAGGTTCGCCAGAAACCCTCGAATGTCCGTCCGGGACCGTTTCTTTGACAGGGAACCTACGGCGGAGGAAGATTTCGAAGAGGTTGGATTGAACGACGACCAAAAACAAAGCCAGCAACAGTCGAAGCGGAAGAGCTTTTTTGCCAAGTTTTCCGAAACCCAAGAGCCTCACACCATCGGACAAGGCATGGCCCGTTTCATTCCGGGTCGTAAGCGAGCACATAGTGGCCAGGGCGCCGAACTAGGTCCCGTAGAGCGACCGGCATCTTCTCTGTCGACTCATCCGCAAGAGGCGCAAGAGGACACTCGTCGATGACAAAAAGACCTTTTATATTTTTCTACAAATGCATGAAATTCTAGGCGTACAGGTTTTTACATGGGTCGGGGCATTCACATTTAAAGCGATCGCTTGCCCCCTTTTCCGGAAAGGATACTATGGTCTTCGGCGCTCGTTTTGCTACTCTTGACGAAACGGGGAAAATGACCACAATGGACAGGTTTTTTTTTTGGGGTCGTTGAAAGTAACGATAATGCGTAGATGGGGGGTATGGATCTCTGTATTGCTACATTGGGTTGGCAGGTAATAATAAAGATAGTTGGACATCCCACGATTGTGGTGAGCTACTCCTCGCCGTGGACTAATGCTTGACCCGTTTGGGTCTCTATCTAATAAATGTAACAGCCGGCCATAATGCAGATGAAACCTTCATGTTGTGACTGATGTCTCGTCTTCGTCTCTAGCTTCGTTTTTGACATAAACTTAAACTGAGATGTCCGTCAGGTATCGTATATACAGTCACATTGCCGTTGGATGAACAATTGGGTTATCTTTTACAGAACCGTTGAATCTCACATGGTTGGTAAAAAGGGGCAATTCTATTTTTCGGGACAATGTTTCCATGTCTTATTTTCTTGTGCTATTAGTGGACTAGTGCGCGATCATTGATGCCTTTACAATCTATTAGGCTAATGGGTAACTAAGGTACTTGCTCTCCTCGATTTTATTGTCGTCGATATGGCTACTGCTTAGAGAAGTACTCACTGATGGTGTGTGTTTACTTACTCCAATGGTCCGGGGTACCGGTAGTAACATATACCATATCTCCCATCATAAGGGCAAGTGGGGAAGCAGGCGGTATGACCGTTTTCGTCAAGGAGTTCATGCATATCTTCGAACTGCTCCTTGGCTATGGCTTCAATACGAGCGGACGCGGTCCAGGTATGGACTTTCGCGGTGATGAAGGCGAGGATGGTCCAGAACATGTAGCCACATCCCTCGCCAGCTGTATTCTCCGGGAGCTCAACGTGGGCCCGGTAATTCACGTCGTCGGGGTCCGCGAATATCTCGAGGTAAGCGTGCACCATCTGTGGCAAAACTACGGTAAGGATTCGCGTGCAGATGGTATTTTGATAGTTGACCGGCGGGTCCGACTCCCAACCAGGGCCTTCCCCGTAATAGATGGTCATACGATTATCTTCGAATGAGTAGAAGTCGTATCCCCGGCCGTTGATTGTCACGACGTCGACGAGGGGAGTCCTGTTCCCGATCTGGTTGACTACTTCGCGAGTTAGCATGCCGAAGAAGAAGAGCTTGTCCAGGCGCTCGATGAAGTCGCCTATCATGTCCTCGATGTCTCGCTCCTCGAGGCGGCCTCTGCTGCCCAGATCAATATACTCTCGGAACTTGGCAACGAACTCTGTGATGGCCTCATGCTCGCGATGGATGGCTCCCAACGATGCTTCTCTTACGAGCCTCGCCAGTTCGGCTGCTGTGTGGAGGACCGGTGTCATCTGCGGCTCGGCTGCAGGGTTTTTCCGGGTGTCGGCGAGGTATTCGATGTAACGAAGCAGTCTTGCGTTCTGGAGCGTGTTCGCCGCTTCCACCTCCGGGGCGGGCATCTGATAAAGTTCCAGACCCATTGTTGACGTGGTGGATGTGTTGGTTGAGTATGAGTTGTGTTGTTGAGTGTGAGTTTGTTGTTGTTTCTGCTGGTGAGTGGATGAGGGAAGAGAAGAATGTTGCAATAGCTGGAAGCCATCTTGATTATTTATACACATGTGTATGCTATCGAGGAACCGAATCTCTTCGATGTCTGTAGGGGTATTCAAAGAATCTGTTATCCATTATCAAGGGCTCATGTTTGGTAACGAACTTGCAGGTGTATAGTATAGACATCCGAGTCCATTATCAAGGGCTACTAACAATGTGACTGTTCTCGTGTACCAACTTTCTATACATTTGGAAAAACAATAATGGCGTTGCCAATAGGACGTAAAAGGAATGCAGACAGGAAGAACTGTTGCATTGTCGATTCGAGGTGTATTGTCGATTCGAGGGGGGTACAAACCAGAACAGCTATACAGTCTGAACAATGACCGATATCAGGGACGACACATGTAGGGATGTCATTCCTATAGCATCCCTATTAACCATGCCTTTTGTTTCGGACCGAAGGTGCTAAAGCTCTGGGTAGGAACAAGCGCATTGTACCAGAAGATCATTCAAATGAGAATGAGGACAAAAATGCCGTCTCTTATGAATACTTCTTTGCCGTAGCACTTACATAACTTAGAGTCTTGTATTCATTTCGAGGCCACATGCGAGAACAAAGTACTAGTACTAACAAAGAGTGGAGTCTTGGTGTTCACTCATCGCTTTACTCATTGCCTCAACATCCAAACCCTGAACCAATGCCTTGAAATCAACTTTACGAAATATGAGGCATGTCCACTTTAACGAAGGTATATGATGAGAAACTATGAAAATATTTAAGAAGGATCTAAAGTTGATCTGAAAGGATGAAAATATTTCAGCCATTCAATGAAGCTAACTTGAAAAGCATAATGACCCCGCTAGCCGTAGGAACAAACTGTCACAACCCCACTGTCATGGACATCCTCCCACCAAGAATCCGCATCCGAAAGACGGCCATTCGACCTTTGCGTCACACTTAAAACGGCGGTGGGACATCTTATTCGACCTCGTTGATTATCCAGAATTATCCTCTTGTCCAGATTAACCTCGGAAAGTCAAGCATTCTCATAGCCTCCCTCGTTCGATATAATCGCAAAGGCTGTCTTTTGTCCCTGTAGCTACATCATGGCACAAAATCCGGTCATCGGTCTCCTTGGTGGGGGTGAGTAGCTCGTTCATGATTTTTGTATAAAGGTGCAGGCTGCCATAACAGGACATCAAATGCTAACGATGATGACAAAACGCAAGGCCAATTGGGCCAAATGTTATGTCAAGCTGCCGCTCCGCTGGGAATAACTGTAGCGGTACTGGATGCAGAGAACTGCCCCGCCAAGCAGGTTAATCACAACGATCTCCACGTTACGGGGTCATTCAAAGATCCCGAAAAGATCAAATCGCTGGCCTCTCGTTGCGATGTTCTGACCGTCGAAATTGAACATGTAGAGTGCGATATTTTGGAGGAAATCGCGACCAAAGGCGTTGAGGTGCCCTCACCAGATGGAAATGGCACCTACATGAAGCGGGTGCCCGTCCACCCCTCATACAAGACCTTGCGCCTGATACAGGACAAATTCCAGCAAAAGGAGTACTTTGCGAAGAATAAGCTACCGATTGGGCCTCACATGGGAATCGAGGACGGGGACAATCGCATCCCATCCATGGAACGGGCCGGAAAGGTTTTTGGTTATCCCTTCATGTTGAAGGCCAGCAAGGGGTCGTACGATGGCCGTGGAAATTACAAAGTCGGCGGCCCCGAGGATGTCGAGAACGCTGCTGCGCAAATGGGCAACCAGCCTCTCTACGCCGAGAAATTCGTGCCGTTTCGAATGGAGTTGGCGGCTATGGTGATGCGGACCGAAGATGATGAAGGCAACTTGAAGAAGGTCTATCCGTATCCTGTGGTGGAAACTATCCACGAGGACAGCATTTGCACCAAGGTATGTGGTACCCGACCCTCTTACGGGATTCTGGGCTTATATAAATTTAACATCATCAAGGTTTTCTTCCCACCCCGCAATGTTGCTGAGCAGATCATAAAGAAGGCTCAGAAGGCGGCTTGCGATGTGGTTAGCCAGCTATGGGGAAGAGGTGTATTTGCTGTTGAAATGTTCCTGGTCGATGATGAGATTCTTATCAATGAGGCAAGTTCACACATTTCCTCTCTTCTTACTTTTACCCCTTGATATGGCTGGTACGAAATGCGCATGTATAGTTCTGACTGTGAATTTTAGGTTGCCCCTCGGCCGCACAACTCCGGCCATTTAAGCATAGAGCTGGTGCCACAGAGATCCCAGTTCCGAGCCCAGCTAGACGCCATATTAGATCGAGTACCCTCTCCAGATTTCTCCTTCATCCCTCAGTTCCCCTCCGCTATTATGTTGAATATACTCGGCGGCGCAAAACCCAACTCACATGACAAGCTCGTCGAGCTCACGAACGACTTTTACCATCCGCATGCCAACGCGGCTTTGCATCTATATGGAAAGGAGTCGAAGCCCGGGCGGAAGATTGGGCACATAACCGCTTGGGGCCAATCTTCTGTCGAACAGCTTGCGGAGCGGGTCGGCGGTCTTGTCCAGGCTATGGATCAAATCAGAGCAGAGCGGATTGGGTCAACGGAGGAGATCCAGTCGGAATCGAAATCCACGCCTACGCCATTAGTAGCAGTTACAATGGGCTCAGATTCAGGTTAGTCTCTAAGATTTTCGTACGCTTTCTAAGAAGTCATCTTACCTCTGCTCTCTTTTATTCAATACAAAGTATGTATGAGCCCTTCGCTAACACGCCAGCGTTAGACCTGGAGACTCTCAAGGCCGGCCTCAAGATATTGGAAGATTTCGAAGTTCCCTTCGTCGTTCGTATCACGTCAGCGCATCGTACGCCTCACCATATGATGCAGTTTGCCGACGAGATGAGCAAGTCAGGTTGTAAGGTGATTATCGCAGCCGGTAAGTCAGCCAGTTCACAAGCTATATCCCCCCTAGACGAGAGGGAACGGTTGTCTACAGGCCCCTTTTCATCTGCCAGTTTCGAACCTTTGCTGACATATACTTCGCTGGTTTAGCTGGGGGTGCCGCTCAGTAAGTGACGAATTCCTATCAAAGTAAATTGCGTGAGAGCGGACCAGACATGCGAGTAGGGGTGGTTCACTGCCTCTCTTACCCTTTCACGATGCTTTTGTCGAATGCTTCCATTTCTACTACGTTTCAAACCACGTCAATTTCGAATATACCGCTAACTCTAGAAACACTCTAGTCTTCCTGGAATGGTTGCCAGTGAAGTGGCACTTCCCGTCATAGGGGTTCCTGTTAGGGCTAGCGTCCTCGATGGAATGGACAGTCTACTCTCCATTGTCCAGATGCCTCGCGGGATCCCCTGCGCAACAGTATGTGATTCCAAATCCCACCTCTATGCTGGTTGTATTCGTCAGGCTCTAGGGATTATCTCCTGTAGCTTTTTACGTATACGAATAACGCTAACTTGTGACGTCCTACAGGTGGGCATAGGAAACTCTACCAACGCCGCCCTTTTGGCGGTTCGGATACTAGGCGCCGCATTCCCCGAGTATTTGGAAAAGATGAAGGCGTACCAGGAGAAGATGAAGAATGAAGTGCTGGCCAAAGATAAGACGATGCTATCTATAGGATGGCAACAATATCTAACCACAAAGCGTAGCTAGATAGGAAGATGATGACAATGCATTACTGGTTGTATCTGCCCACGAAGCAAAGAGCTCGTGGAGAATGTAGAACGTCTCTCAGTACTAATGGGAAAAGGGGTAAAATATAGCCGCCACATGGGGATTTGCCGGGCGATACAAAACTGCACTCGATGTTCGTATCGTAGTCGAACTTTCGTGTAATAATTGCATCCTCGTCTAAAGGGTGAATAGGTATTTAAGACCAAACCTCTCTGCGAAAAAAATGTACTTTGCATAAATAATCCTAAATCATATAGAATTCCTACCAGTAGAGAAAGTTTCCAGGAAAAGGGGTGTTAAAGCGGGAACCCACCAGAGGGCGGGCCGAACGCGGGGCACTGAGCTACCCATGCTGAACTTCCTCCAACTTGCAATGACATCCCTTATCGATAATAATTTTTCTATGCTGTACCAGTACAGAATACCAACTACAGACCTTATCGAACGCTCACTTCCAGCTCGGTCTCATTGATAAAATAAACAACAAGTGAACCATGGCACCTCGGCGTCCAGAGAAGAAGTCGAAAAAATCGGGCAAGGGCGCAATTTCGCGCGCCGCCGCCGCCGGAGACAGCTCGGACAAAGCCGTATCCCCGCAAGTCCTCGTCAAGGCGGCCGAATTCCAGCTCCAAGCAGGCAATGTACAAGACGCGGCCACGCTAGCCGAAAAGGCCCTCGAGAACTCGTCGCCCGGTAGCGACGACGCGCTGTGCGCTCTGAACTTCCTCGGACTGGTCAACCTCGAGCTCGGCGACTTCGACACGGCGCGCGCCTTCCTCCTCCGCGCGGTCGCGATCGATCAGGATGGTGCCAAGGCCGAGAGCGTAGGCGGTGGGCCGGAGAAGTTCCTCACGCTGGCGCAGCTGAGTGAGGAGGGCGGCAAGGATAGCGTGCATTGGTTTGAGAAAGGCGCTACGGCGCTGAGGGGCCAGATTCAAGCGCTCGAGGATGCGCTAGGGAAGGGCAAGGGCAAGGGCAATGGCAGTGGCAATGGCAAGTCGACCGACGAACAGACGATAGCGCTTGACGAGCTGAGGAAGAAGTTGGCTATGACGCTTTGCTCTGTCACAGAGGTCTACATGACGGATCTCTCGTGGGAAGAGGACGCCGAGCAGCGCTGCGAGGCCCTCACTACAGAGGCTACCATGGTCGCGCCCGACTTTGCCGAGACGTGGCAGACGCTGGCCAACGTGCGCATCTCGCAGTCTAGATTCGATGACGCGAAAGCAGCGTTGAGTCGGAGTCTCGAGTTGTGGAAAGACTTGGTGCCTGAAGATCCGGCCGTGCCGGACTTTCCTAGTCGAGTTGCTCTGGCGAGGTTATTAATGGAGGTCGAGATGGAACAAGAGGCGATTGAGGTATTGGAGCGCCTTGTCGGCGAGGACGACCAGAGCGTGGAGGTATGGTATCTAGGTGGTTGGGGTCTCTATGTTATGGGTGAGAAGCAGAAAGAGCAAAAGGCCGAAGACGACTGGAAGGCCTCGTGGATTTCTAGCAGAGTCTGGTTGAACCAATGCCTTCACCTCTACGCCTTACAAGATTACGAAGATGAGCGGTTAGGGGAGCACGCCAAGGAGCTTCTCGCTGCAATTGCAAAGGAGCTCGGAGAGGCGCCAGCTGGACAAATGGAGGACGATGATGGCGACGACTGGGAAGACGATGAGAGTGATGAGGAGATGCAGGAATAGGGAGGGATGATTTGTCCATAGTAGCGCAACGACAAGTCGAACGAGAAGATACCACAAAATCAGGGCGTTCTAATGATTCAAGCATGACACTGGAGTTCGGAGTCTAAAATAGGCAGTTTATTCCAATGTTCGGAGGGGTAGATAGACAGATGTCTTAGAGCGCGTTTTTTGAGATATGATGACAAAAAGTCCCTTTGTATTTGTGTTTCCAATGCGCCAAAACTCCGTGCAAATGCTAAAATATCGCCATAGCTAACATTGAGCGACGAAGTTCTCCGACCTATCCCATTTGTTCACTCATCCTCTTTTTTTATGCCGCGATCTTGAGCTTCTCTACCTGCTCTACGGGGACATCGTCATCTTCCTCTTCAATCTTACCAACAAGACCGCGCTCCCAGAGTTGCCTTCCCGTGAGTTTGGGGGCCTCCTTAATCTTTGCCTTCTTGAGCTCTGCGAGCCTCTCCTCCTCCTCTCGCTGCCGCTCCTCCTCCATTTCGCGCATGAACCCCTCACGCCACTTGAGGAACGTCTCGGGCGTAACAGGCGTGCCGTGGAATTTCTTATTCTCCTCCCGTTCAGCCGCCAGCAACGCCTCTTCCCTCACACGTTCGACCGCATCCTTGCGCTCAGCCATCAGCTGCTCGGCGAGTTCCGTCAGCGTCGTGACCAGCGAGAACACCATGGCCATGCCCAGATTCTCCTGGACCGTGTCATCGAGACCCTTGAGCAGCTGCTCCTTGTCGCCCGAGACGGAGAATAGCGGGTGTGGCGGCGCGTTCGCTGGGGCTGATATGTCTAGTATCGGCGCCACATCCGGATAGTCGTCCGGATACCGCACGTGCAGGATCAGCGTCGGCGGCTCGAGGGGCTCTTCGTCATTGTTATCCTCGGGCGGGTTAAGCTTCACGGTTATGCGGTACTCGTTTTCTGATATATCTGTTTGGAAAGGGCGCGGAACGGCGACATCGTCAATACACAATTTAGGAGAATGTCGCATATGGCGGGGTCGAGCGCAATGTGTGAAGACGGACCTGTAATTTCTTCAGGAAATATGGAGTCGAGAACCTCGCGCTCTTCTACCTGCTCCTCTTTGCCCATCTTGAAAGTAGTTTTTATTTTCCCGAGCACAAATATTAATTGACCGAAAACGCAAAAGAACTCTGGCCTTGGGGTTTATTATGTAGAGTATATCTCCAATCATTCTCTCCCGGTTTTGTAGGTGTATCCAAGTACCCAGGAGCTGTACCCTCAGAAATCCAGATGGATCCTTGTTTAGCATGTACATTGGCGGGGGATATGCTGCTTTTCCGGCAATAAAGGCCCCCCTGCACCACCTATCTGCGCTATCGATAGTGGGGTAAAAGTCATTAGCATGCTTGGCAACATCTCCAAATCTGGTTCACCGCCCAATTTTCAAGGTCTACTATTTTTATTCTGCCGTGAAATTTCCAGGTCGTCTGCAATCTCGCGCTTGTGTATTCGGTAGGGACTTCAAACTTCCCTTACAGTAATATATACAACAATCTGAAGTCATGGCGCCTAAAACCGATTCCGGAAACAAGAGGAAACTCCCTAGTCGTTCAAAAGACGCCTCAAGCAAGAAGCCGAAATTTGAGAAACGCCCGCCGCCTCCCAAAGAAGAAGAAGCCAGTATAAGCGACAATGACGACAGTGGTGATGTCTCTGACGAAGAGGGCGGTGCGCAATTGAATGGAGGCAAGAGCCAGAACGGAAATGATCGATCAAATAATCAAAATGGCCAGGCTGGCAAAGTCTTTGAAAAAGGTAAATGCGCTTCTTCCCCTAGACATTACGGGCGGCCCGGCACTGACATTCTCGAAAGGACAAAACTCGCGAGAATCGCATATCAAGCAGAGACAACTTGCACAAGATCGGAAGGCCAACAAACCGCTAGCAGATGAACTACAAAGAGCTAAGAAGCTCTGGGAGAGACTACGCCGAAAGTCACATGTGCCCAAGGAGGAAAGGGTCAAGCTTGTCGAGGAGCTCTTCTCCATCACCACCGGGCGCATGAAGGACTTTGTGCTTAAACACGATGCGGTTCGCGTTGTACAAACAGCCATCAAGTACTCGACACCAGAGAGGCGGAAGATGATTGCGAAAGAGCTTCAAGGCACCTATGCACTGCTAGCGGAAAGCAGGTACGCCAAGTTTTTGATAGGCAAGCTCATCGTCGAAGGTGATAAGGAGGTTCGCGATATGATCGTCCCCGAATTCTACGGCCGTGTTCGAAAGATGATCAACCACCCTGAGGCCTCGTGGATCCTCGATGATATATATCGAGGCGTCGCTTCTAAAGAGCAAAAGGCTATCCTGCTCAGGGAGTGGTACGGTCCAGATACCTTCCTCTTCGGTACCAAAGCAGAAAAGGACGATGCTACGCCGACTGCCGAACTCTCGGAAATCCTGGAAAAGGAGCCAAGCAAACGAACACCCATCATGAGATACCTCCTGGACTTGACAAACCAGCTGATCCAGAAGAAGATGACTGGTTTCACTATGCTGCATGACGCCATGTACCAGTATTACACAAACCTGAAGCCGGGCTCCGAAGAAGCCAAGGAATATATGGAGATGATCAAGGAAGATGAGAACGGCGATCTGCTCAAGAATATGGGCTTCACCAAATTCGGCGCTCGTCTTGTATGTCTGCTTCTTGCCCATGGCACAGCCAAGGACCGGAAACAGATATTGAGAACATATAAAGACACATTCCAACTGATGTCCTCCGATCCTCACGGCCATCTTATCATCCTTACCGCTTACGACACAATCGATGATACCGTTCTAACATCGAAATCCATCATCACCGAGTTACTGGGCAAGTCGGAGGAAAACGAGGTTTCCAATGTAGTTTCTCTAGCCAACGACCCCAACGCTAGGTTAACGATACGCTACTTGCTTGAAGGTGCGAGCAAGTCGCTTTTTGATGCGAGCCATGCTGGCGACCTCGAATTACTGGAGCAGGTCTGGGAACTCCGGAAAACTACGAGCAAGAAGGACCCAGAACTTCGCCGGAAAGAACTGGTTACAGCGATGTCGCCTTCATTATTAGCTGCTATAGCCTCCTCGCCAGAAGACTTAATAGCGACTTCATTTGGCTGCCAGTTAGTCACCGAAGCCCTTCTCTCCTGCTTTGGGGATAAGACTGCGGCGCTGGAAGCGGTGGCATCCACAGCTGGAGGCGACCCAGATGCAGAACCAGAGGAGGCTGGTGAAGAAGCGTTGAGCGTTGCTGTGACGCCTGTGCCCCATATCTCGAAGAGTCCCCACGGTGGGCGCATGTTCAAGACGCTCATATCAGGTGGACGTTTCGACAAGGCAACACGCAAGGTCATACCTTGCGACCCGCCGCTACATTTTGCCGATGTATTGTATCCGGTCATCAAGGAGCATATCATGTCATGGGCGACAGGGCCGAGCTCTTTTGTTGTGCTCAATCTGCTTGAAGCGGAAGATTTCTCACATGGTGATGAATTAAGGCAGACGTTGAAGAAGCACAAGAAGCAGCTCCAAAAGGCGGCGACTGAGGAGACCCCAGAACAGAAGGCGGCGAAGGAGGCCGTCAAGGAAGATGACAAGCCAGCAAAGAAAGGCAAGAAAGGCGCGTCCAAGGAGAGGCCCATGGGTAATATGGGCTCAAAGCTGTTATTGGAAAAGTTGGGTTGATTTGTATGCGTATGACATGGACGAGTTTATACATTTGAGGTTCCGGGCATAGAGAGAAGCCGAAGCGAGTATCGAGCCTAGAGGCGTATAGGATTCCCTTTTCAATCGATCAACCAGCATTAAACGTACAATCTACGATGTATCGGCACGGCTTGGCTTGTCGTAGCGGCGTATCGAGATGTCATGATCATCCCATATATGCAACCTGCCTGTTAGTCCATTGATTATTACTTGCGAATTACTCGTAGGTATTTGTGGTACAGTGTGGTCACGGTCGTCGTGTGGTTACTATTAGCAATATTCCTTAGTAGCCTTCCAGCGCCCAGGGTCACGATGATGGCCATAAGGGTTGATATCCCACCTTGACCATCCGTACAACATGATACAATGGTCGTGATACATCAAAAGTTTTGGTCCATTGCCATGGACATTAGGTAATAGAGACCCCCTTTAAACACGATGGGTGCAATCAATGAGGTGGTAGGTAACAACGAACCGTCTCTCCAGCTCACGGATCGAACCATGGCACGTTTTCCCCCGGGCGCCTAGACGGGAGCTCCCGTCGGATCTTGATCATCAGCAAGGTAGATCAGAAAAAGGAGAAAAGAGTTCCTGAATATGCTTTATTTTGGTTCCGGTTTCCGAGTTGTAGTGGCTAGCTGAGGTTTCCGTGGGTTTTGTAGTGGCTAAAGTAGCTGACAGATTCGTCATGGTGCAGCCCATTTAATTATGCAGCTAAACTGTACGAGTACGCGCTTACCTAAGATGTCACGTCTTCCCCAACCTCAACCATCACGTTTCTTGCCTTGGTATTAGATAGAGCCTAGGAGATCTTCCTTGCATTGCAATCAAGCGCGCCAGCGGGTGGGTAGGTATTCGGAAGAACCATGCAGATGAGTGAAACTACATCTAACCTGATGCATTGGGGTTCCTCAAGTTAGACAGACACACGGCCATGACAAGCTACACGTATCGCGGGGTAGGCATATGGACTCTCCCTAGGAGGCATCCTCGGCGCCACCAGAAAGAATGAAGTGGAAAAAGAGGTAACAGACAGACAGACAGACAGACTGACTGACTGACTGACTGACAGCAAGGTATCAGTGAAGATCAGAGGTGGGCAAGCGCAGCATGTCACTGCAACACCGTGTGCCTATGACTCTCAGTCTCAGCCTCTCACAGATCAGAATTACAACACTAAATCCATATTAACACTACGCCAAAAGCTCGTATACAAAGGCAGTTAGACCGGGCGAGCAGACATCGACACCAATCTTGACCTCATTTGAGCTAGAACTGTGACGGTGGCTTTTCCCAAACAAGGCCACCACCTACGAGTAGGTTTTAAGTCATCAGGATTGTAGGTACCTATGCATATCCGAACACCGATTCACTCCGGTACAGAATATGGGAACCGAACCGGTTATGTTCAACCAGAGGCGGACAATTCTCTTGAACCAGACTATCACCGATCCTATCGCCCTTTCCATACAAGACGAGAGCATGGCAACCAGTGAGATAGCATTCCAGTATGTCTGCTGATATGTTTCCGACGTCCGGAGATTTCTGTATCTGGACAATGAGCGTATGTTGTTGTTGTTGACATCTCGATGGGTAAACGGAGTGACGTAGCATGTCATCATCATCCGGAGGAAAAGGATACAGCAAGAAGACGGCGGATGCCTGTTTGTTAAGAGGTCGAGGTAAGTATATAAGTCTAGGAACTCGTCGTGTTCTTTCGATGTGAAAAGGCAGTCAACGCTTTAGTATCACAGCAGCACTATCCAGTCTCCCAAACCACATCCTCTATTCTTGATGAAACTAGCACAGAACACCATAACAACAGAAACAAAATGTCGAAGTTCGATTACAACCTTTTCCAGCAAATGTACTGCCTCTCTATGGTCTCGGGCATCGTGTCCGGGGTACAGGGCCCCGAACAGGACCTGCAGAAAATAATGAAAGACACCCTAAAGGCAAAACTCCAAAATCTGCCGGGGAATTGGAAAATCACATTCGGGCCCCGGGTGTTCAAGTGGAGGAACAAATGCACCAACGTCGGCGGTCCCGACAACGTATGGTTCGCCGCCGTGGACGACCAGAAAAACGTGTGCGTTTCGATCGCAGGGACCCAGGATAATTCGATTGCCGACATATTCCAGGACCTCGCGGTCTGGGAGGTCGTTGATTTCAACAACTGGGTCGGCAAGTGCTCTCCTTACTCGGACGGCATTCCCGAGCCCCAGTCTACCAAACCACAGGACTCCGACCCGTCCACAGCGTTCTGTAGCGCGGGAACCTGTGTCGGCGTCTGGAACGTCTTGAGTAACGTTGAAGACACGTCGGTGGGCGAAAGACGTCTGGACCAATACCTCCGGTCGCTGGACGATTCGCACAACATCGTCATTGCCGGTCACAGTCTCGGGGGTGCGCTGGCGCCCGTCACAGCGCTGGCGTTGTGCACCGCGGAGCAGCCTCCCCCAGCTTCTGTGAAGGTCCTCGGATCGGCGGGTGTGTCGCCGGGGAACGCGGCTCTGATGCAACAGTACGCGGCCAAGTTCCCCAAGACGCCCGCGTCCACCACGAGCTATGAGGTTTACAACGCCGACTTCTTCAACAAGTATGACATTGTGCCACAGGCATGGTCTCTTGACCCTTCGCAGGACAGAAATCTGGACAACATCTTAAAAAAGATCCTCACATTTACCTTTCCCTACAACCTGATCGCGGATGGCATTGTGAGCTTGGCTAAGGAGCTTCCCAAGCCGTCGGGAATCGACTACGTCCCTCTGCCCGGACAGGAATTCGAGGGCACGAAACCCCCTGATAACATCACCTTCGAACAGTTGAAAGATATATTTGGATGTACCCACGTTCTCGATTACTGGACAGAAATAGGAATCACCGAGTTCATGGAGCTGTTCAAAAAGGACTTGAAGTCGAAACTTCCTCAAGGGGGATCGGAGTTGGCAGCGTGAGCCACGAATATCAATCTTCCTTGGTTTTTTATTTCAAGATGTACGGGGGAAAGCTGGGACATTCACTTTTTTCTCCCAAGACATTACGATCAATCTCTCTTTACCACGCCGACTATCTCTACAGACCACGGTTGAAAGTTCTGTTTCTATCTTACTCGTCCTGTTCGTGTCGTTATTCGAGTACGTACGTTGTCCAATGTCACCTTGACGAGTTATGATGAAGTTTCTACTGTGATATTTCCATAGTCAAAAAAATAAAAACCGTTTGCCACCTACTTCATAACCACATCATAACGCCCCCCTTATCCTCGCACGCTATACATATATTAGAATCAATGACAGTAACATTCAAGGCCTGTCTCCTTTACTTACTTACCTGCCTACTTTTATGACGATAAGACACCAACGGACAAGCCTCTACATATTCATGTCGTCTATAGCATCCAGATAGACCTCACTGAGTTGGGGCCGATGCTGTTGAAGGTGGAACTGCCTACTTACTTACCTTATCCACTGACACCGGGTTCCGGATTCCGGATTCCGAGCCCCATTGTTCCTTCCGTATCGAATCTCCGTCATTAGATGCGCGAATGGCTTCTCTGAACCAACCAGACATATATGTGTGTATATATAGGTATATATATTTGCCAAGCCTCCCATTGAGTAAATAGACAGGCTGAATACATCATAATCATTTAAGTGAACTAAATTCGAATAATGGAGTAAAATGGAGATGAACGTCTGCAGTTAGTATGATGGAATCAGGCAAAGTTGTTATCAAACATCCCATTGAAAGTTGAAGCCTTTTTCGAAAGGGTGAAGCGAGAATATCCACAACTTCCTAGTTAGTCTAGACGAGGCCAAGTAGGTAGGTAAAGGAAGAGAGTCATTGACGCAGTGGTCCTCCATTGAAACGAAATCCAAGCAAGGTAAATAAGGTAGTAAAGTCGACTCCTCCTCCTCCTTCGACAACAACAACAACAATGATGAATGCAATGCAATAGCAAACAATAATACCCAAAAGAGGTACATATACCCCAGTTTCATGTTACTGTTACTCTTTTCGTTTTCCCAAGGGGCCACGTGGGTAGCCTTACCTTACTTAACCTATTCTCCTCCACTGTCTGTCTGTCTGTCCTACATTAAGTGGTTCGTATGAAATACCTACCTCCTAAACCTAGTAGAGCGAGCGAGTGGACGAAGAAAACCCGAATAAAACCGCTCTTGTACTACTACGATAGTGTCTTGTGGTTAAATGTTTGTTGACACATTCTACCTTATGGAGTGTGTGGTACCTACTAGGCCTACCTGCACTACTAAAGGCAAGGAAGGCCACCTACTACATGTAGGTATGTACATACAAACATTTTTTCTTTCCTCTCAGTCAATGGTGTTGGTGGGCTATTGACCTTCATCTGATGTATGGAGGGAAAAAAAAAAATTATATTTTCTCTCCTTACAAATTCGTGGTTGATACCTACTTCTTTACTTACTTGGAGTTGGTGTTTTCCATCATTCCACACCAGCCTTGTTGTTGTGTTTCTTCACCCAACACAACACCACACTACACTACACTACACTCTGCTGGTGTGCGTGCAATAAACTAACTTATGGGATTTCGGATCTCTCGTCTCTCTCTCTCCTTTAACAAGATTCATATCTCCTGCAGTTCCACTACTTCTCGGTCCCCCCCCCCCCCCTTCTATTATCCCCTTTGGTACTGTCGGTAGTTGGTTACCGCTTGCAACACCTCGTACCCGCACGCATCAACACACATATAGGGTTTCAGACATCTTCGTAACCTTTCAACAAGTGCAGACGCGATGGATTTGTGGCAAGCGTTTGCGAGGACGCCCGCATGCGGGAGCTTTTATCAGTACAGATGTGATGGTACAGATATTTGTTGCCATGTAAACCCTTGCGAGTACATGGATGATGAGGACCCTTGCATCGCTGCGACTTTAGCATCTCAGCACGGTGATGGCAATGGCGATGGCGATGATGAGAACACGAGCACGAGTAAACCATCGACTTCTACCAAGAAAGTATCGACGGTCGTGGTGACCGCGACCCCTCATACGGTCATTATTCCAGTCACTATAACCCCGGGAATTTCGCCTACGTCCACTTCACACTCGAGTGGGAAGTCGACTTCGACATCGGATGGTAGCGATTCTTCGTCCCCCAGCTCCGAGATTGCTTCCACGACCGCGCAGAGTACACTGTTGACCTCGACTATTCTCGCCACTACATTTTTGACTTCCACTTCCGTCCCTACTGCCACCACTACTACTGTCGGTCCGTCTGACGTTCCGGGCGCCGGCACCGAGGATACTAGTTTGAGCCCGCATACTCTCATCGGCGTAAGCGTGGGTGGCGGCGTGGCGGGCGTGGCACTACTCGGACTGCTGTTCTGGATGGTGCGTCGACGTCGTCATTCGAAGCGTATGTCATCGATTCGTGGCGCTGAAAGCCCTGGACCTTTGCCTGGTGGGAATGATAGGGAGAAGTCGGTTGGTGGAAGTCCCGGATCACCCCCTCTAACGGGAACGGCACTGGGAGCGGAGTACAGGACTGCCGCTGCCGCACCTCAAGGTAAGCACCTAACCTAGGTAGTATCTTTTTCATCGTTGTTTATAGACCCAGTAAGTATGTCCAGGTACTGACGTCGATCCAAAACAACAGCAGTAGGTCCAGCTCACAACCCCCGAGAATCATGGCCGCTTCACCGTCCCACAGTCCCGAACCAACATCACGGACAGCCCACCGTCGGACCCATGCGCCCCCAGTCCACGCAGCCGACCTATCCGACAGACCTTGCGGTTATTTCTCGTTACGCACCACCGCATCGACAGCCACAGCCGCAGCCGAGACCACAGCAGCCGATTGACTACGAACTTGACACGCCTTACACTGAAACAGAAACCGGCTACGTAGCCAGACACGGACGCGGGTACGCACAAGGATTCATACCCCCACCACCTAGATCCATGACCACGGGAGCGCGACCACAGCCCCAGCCACGACAGCAACGCCCATACGTCGAACTCGACTCGGGAGTCGAAGCCGGAGAGGGATATACGCAAGGACTCAGACCTCCGCCTGTACGTAAACCCGTAAGCTCGTCTGCCCATGTGCCGCAGTCTCAATCGCAGTCATCCGTGCGATCTACCGCCCTCGATGGAAGCATTCATCCGCCGACTTTGACGCCGGGAAACCCGGGTACTCAGATGATGATCCAGGGTCATGGAAGAAGCTTTGGGGTTGTTAATGAACTTGATGGAATGCTTGGGAATAAGAATGATAACAACACCGACAAGGGTAATAATGCTGGCACTGGCGTTGGTGATGGACATGGTGGAAATGGGAACGATAATGCCGGCAAGGGTAACAACGCCAGCAATGCTGGTATCGGCGATGGCGATAGAGATGGTGGAAACATGAACGATATCACCGACAACGGTAACAACGTCAGCAGCACCGGTACCGGCACTGTCATTGGCATTGGCAGTGGGCATGGACATGACGGAAATGGAGGAAATAATAACGCCAACAACACCAACAATGCTACCAGTACTAGCACTACCGGTACCACTAGCGACAACCAAGTCCAGAACACGACCACACAGACACAGACGGATACTCAGGGTGGTCAAGACGGAAACGGAGCCCAGGATTCCGGCGACGCTTTCCGCGCCACATTATCCGCGACAGAGCTCGAACGTCAGAATAACGTATACATCAACAGCTGGACCTACATGTAGAGAGGATGGAAGGGACGGACGGACGGACGGCAGATAGACAGACGCGAGAGGAGTCGAGCTTCGTCCGGGGTGGAAGATTCTTATTTGCGTGTCTTTGATCTCTCTGCTTACCTACCTACGAGTACCTCTAGGTTACTAGGTAACCATTATGTACTCGGAGTGAGTGCTTATGCACTCGTAACTGCATACTGGCAGTTGATGGGCTGAGTCTAGATCTAGACCCCTTTGTAACATAGTTGCCGCAGATACCACCAAATCGGACAGAAAGGTCCTCGTTTTACCAATTAATTGTAGGCATGCCTGCCTGCTCTTTTCATCCTGAAAATTCGAGTTTTATATATGGAAGATAGGAGGTCAAGGGCAAAGTTTATCTACGTGTACGTGTAGTTTACAAGTAAAAATAGCTGGCCAGTCGAGATGAGGTTGTCTCAGACCGGACTCGTATTTGCTGATTGGCTAGAATCCGTTTTCAGCTGTTGTAAACGGGAACAGGCGCATGTCGTTATTCCCAGCCATTGGTACGAACTCCAAAGGTGCACGTGTGCGTCTACAGTGCGTCACCTTATAATAAAACACTGTGGTGACATTTCGAAGGTCGTACCTCGCTGCGCTACAACGTCATTTCTTGTTCTACATTTGCGTGGCCCAACCAACGTCGGAAGTTCGACACTTTGTGCTCTCGCATACTTTCTCTCCTTTCTCCTAAGCTTAGGCAGCATCAATCTATAACCATCCGGAATACGTCTTTCTCTGCAGTGCATGCATGAAATTCCAAATCTACCCTCATTTACCTGAATTCTGGTTTGAATATACTCTACGGAGGTAAACCAACTGACTGCAGGGTGATTTAAGTCGTCTACATCGTCGGTGCCTTCCGCTCCAGCCCTACTGCCTGCACCTGCACCTGCACCTGCAATGAGCGGGCCGGCTCTTCCACGCTGAGACGAATTTAAACCCATCGCGCAAGGTCGCAGCATATGGCCGATCCGTCCGTACCTGGAATTGCACAATCCAAAACAGACCGTATCGCCCCTCGTTATTTCTACTTGTGTATGTCTCTTTCGTTCCCTCCTTCTACTGCGTCGCAAATCCCCCAATTCCCCAAACACCAGTGGTAAATCCGCCCAGAAGATCTGCAAACAATCAGACATGACGTACATCTTGACCCTAGCGCCAAGCGGCAAACAGTCTCGATGAAAGAGCTGACCCTGAATCAGCTCCTAAGAAAAGTAGCCAGTCAAGTACTTTGAGTCGCGAGACGTATTCTGCTCTTGAAGCAGAATCGGCCCCCGCGAGAGAGGACTTTCGCCCGAATCCAACTAGCGTTAGAGCTACCAGTAGCATTACTCTGAAGAATCAGACATACTGACGGTCGACAGACTAGCCAGGAAAGTCACGATAGCCCTGCTGCTGAAACGCTCGTTGGTAAGGTAGTGCCACCCGAGAGTAAGCGATTGCACACAGAAGCAGAGCCAGTCTCTTGCAGCCCAGAAAGAGGACCACGGAACGTGCCAATACCCCCTACGTTAGACACGCCACATATTGCATCGCGTCTATCGCATACTCCGAGGGGGCCGAGCCGAGAACCCAGCGCGCCGCGTCCTTTCTGGAGGCGGACGTCGCCCCACGAAGTACCTACCAACTCAGTAATGGCCGACCAAATAGACAATAAGATGGGACCAGCGAATATAACACTTAAGCGACAGAACAGCCGATCGCCTGATCTCCCACAAAGGGAAGAATCCTATGTCAACGTCGACGGGATGTCTACACAACTGTCGAACGGGCAAACACCTGCGGACGATGGTTCGTTGCGCAAGACGAATGGTATCGCAGAAGCCGATTCTGGTCGGGCCCCGGAGGATGAGACCCAAGACGGCATCAGTTACGCCTCGGTTGTCAAAAATGGCTTACAAAATGGATACGACGATAGAGATCATGATGCCGACGATTCATATCCTGAGCTTGATGATATGGAAGAGGTTCACCGGCCTCCGAAAAATGCACCGGTGAAGGCTGGTATCAGATGGGTACCGTGGAATGTGCCATTGAAACGCCGTGGCCAAACGCTGGTTGTTTTGATGCATTCATTAAGCATTGTTGGGACGGTATCGATATTCTTCTGGTTCTGTGCCATTCCCTTTCTCTGGCCGCTACTGCTCTTTTACCTCTTGCGGGTGCTCAATTCCAAAGCAGGAACAGATGGCCTCCATAAGCACCGGTCTGAACGATTTCGCAGGAGTTATATATGGCATTTCTTTGCGGACTATTTCCCTGCTAGGCTTCATAAGACGCATGATCTACCTCCAACACGGAAATACATATTCGGCTATCATCCCCATGGCATCATCTCTCATGGCGCATGGGCGGCTTTTGCCACGGACGCGCTTGGGTTCTCGGAGAAGTTTCCGGGAATCACCAACAGTCTATTAACGTTGGATTCCAATTTCCGAATTCCCTTTTATCGCGAGTATGTTCTGGGGATGGGTATACAATCAGTCTCTAAAGAGGGCATTGTCAATAACCTCACCAGGGGTGGTTCCAACGGCGAAGGCATGGGCCGTGCTGTCACTGTTGTTGTCGGCGGGGCTAGAGAGTCTTTGGAAGCACAGCCGGGGATGATGCGTCTCATCTTGCAAGAGCGGAAAGGGTTCATCAAGTTGGCCATCCGCTGCGGAGCGGACCTCGTGCCTGTCCTGGCTTTTGGCGAGAATAATCTCTACGATCAACTACAACCCCATGAACACCCTTACATGCACAGGATTCAAATGTTCCTGCTGAAGGTATGGAAGTTCACACTGCCATTCCTTCACGGACGGGGCATCTTCAACTACGACGTGGGGTTGATGCCATATCGGACACCCCTTAATGTGGTGGTAGGAGCTCCGATTAAAGTGCGTCAGTCATCTTCGGTGAATCCGGAGGAGGTGAACAGGTTACATGGCCTTTACGTGGCCGAGCTACAGAAGCTCTGGGACCGATATAAGGATGAATTTGCCCCTGATAGAAAAGAGGAGATGCGTATTCTGCCTTGAGTGCTGACGCGCTTCACATTATGGGATTTGGGCAAACCGGAATACGGACAGCTTAAGGAAGGAAAGGCGTTTTCTGCGTTATAGCTAGCCGGGGTTGAATACGTAAAGGATGGCAAGGCTTCATTTAGTTTCTTAAAGTATAAATAACTATTAGTACTACTTGTTCAGCAATGTTCAAGTAGATGTGTTGAGTTTTCAACAGTAATAAATGCCGCCGGCGACTTTAGCAAGTCTATACACCTCTACCTACTACGCACGTACTCGTAGGTCACCAGATCAGCAATAATGCAAGCTGGGTCAAGACGCACATATGAACTGCTGCCACTCATGTATTTGGACCTTCGAATATGGCCAGAATCATCCATGTATCGTACGAGCTCCTAGGTAACACAATTTAGCTTCACCCACTCACCTTTATTTGGTAGACCCGGCAGTGACGGCATGAAAAAAGCAAACAGACCCCTGGTGTCCGATAGACCAGTAGCGCGTTTCCGTAACAGCTGGACCCGTATGATATGTAGCGGGTACCTAATAACAGGGACAGGGTCCTTGTCCACTTTTTTTTTTGTTGGTTTTTTTTTTGTTACGGTACTCGTATAGCAGATTGGCACGATTGGAAATAGGATGGATTCTGAGGAATTTTCATTTTTACCTACGAGTATTGAGCTGGGAGTATAGGGCAACTAGCAAATTATTAGGTAGGTGAGGCTCCTACGTTGCCCAGGATGTCAGGGTGTTGAAGATGCTGGAGGTGAAATCTACGAGTAGGGTTGCAAGTGTACGATCGTAAGGAAGATCGGCTGCTGAGGCGAGCAAGGTACATACGCACTACCTACGTCTGTATTTAGGTTGGTGCGCTCGCCGCTTTTTTCTTTTTCTCAGCTAACTTGTACTTGATGCATGATTTATGCAAAGTAAACCATACGTACATCTAACGGCAGTGTTTGCAAAAAAACGGCTTCAATCTTTCAAGCCAACAACTACTTTCATTTAAATAAGGTAGGTTACCTAGAAAATATGTAAGCCACCTAACCTACGAGTAGACATGTAAGAAGGGACAGGTGGATTTGAAGGCTATAACTATAACCACAATGACGCCCGGATTTTTCACCTGCTCAGTCCCGGAATGCAAAAGACCAAGCGCCAGGGCAGCCGGTGGGTGCAATAGGTGTAATCGTTACCTGTGCTATACTCACATGTCTCCTTCTTTCCACAAGTGCAGCGACGTAAGAGAAACTGGTCTTCCTTCTACTTAGTTCGCGGCGGCTCATGGAAGAGCTCTAATTCCAATATTAATGCGACTGGACTAGCAGATCTTGGATGATGCAGCCTACGTGTCGCAGATTGTTGAAGAGATCGATCGCCTCCGGTCTTAGATCAACGACAAGGCCGTATGCAAATACGCCTCCAGACTTAATAACGGCAAGAGTTGCAACCTCGAGCACTTTTCTAAAGTTGGCCCGGACGCTCTTATAGGAAGCGCCAACTATTACGCCCGCATCCGCTTCCGCAACAGCTCTGCCTCGTAGCTAATGCGAGTTCCTCGGGTTGCGAGCTTCGCTGTTGGACTCCCATCTTTCTTGGCGGATTACCTGATACTCAGCGAGTACGCAACCTTGGAGTTTCTCGAGAATATCCCTGCGGTGCCGGCACCTCGAGCTTTTGGTTATGGTATCACTGGGACTGATGACCACGGTGTCGGCGTAAGCTTTCTTCTCGTCGAAGAATTACCCGGACGACCATGGACAGGCGAAGGAGTGTCGGGCAACGATGCCACTCGAGAGGAGAAGATGAAGGTCTGGAATGCCCTTGCTGATATCCTGGCCGAGTTGGAAAAACACCCGTGGCCAAAAGCCGGGTCTTTGTGCTTGCAGTCATCTAGCATTGAGGTATCAGCAGTGGCGAGCGACAGATTTGTCGTCCTTACGCCGGAAGGGCCGTTTGATACTTCGAGTTCTTATTATACTGCGTTTGCTGAGCAGTATTTATCGTTAATTGCAGACAGTCAGCTCTATACGGAGTATCCCGTCGAAGCGTATTTGGTATACCGCTTTCTGAAAGATAACGCGGTACAACTGGCCCAGCAAGATCAAGTCCCGGAGAAGTTCTTTCTAAAGCATGTCGACGACAAAGGCGACCACTTACTCGTCGATAAAAACCTCAACATTACAGGTATTATTGATTGGCAGATGGCACGTGTCGTACCTCGAAGTGAGGCCTTTAGTCCGCCACTTGTTACTGCTGATATGAGTGCCCTATGTGGTGGTAGGGTCTCGTTAAGCGTGGATGATGTTGCTTTAGCGGCTGCGATGAGGGAAAAGGGGCTAGCCGGCTGGATGACTGATGAAAAAGTGAGGAGGTTCTTTTGGGGTCTGGCCTTGGAGCCCGAATGGTCGTATGCTTTGCCGTTGGCAAATGCGATACTTGAAATCTTTGGGGTTGACCAAGATTGGACGACATGGAGAGAGAGGGCACTGGGAGAATATGGGAGTGACGAGCGCTTGACAGCCCTTGTTCGAAGAAAGAAAAGTGAATTCAACAGTTCCTAGATTCTGGTGGATTCACTGGTTCGGCTTGTGTACCTACTCTAAGAGATCATAAGGGGTTGGTAACGTGCTTGGTTGCCACCGGAATGGAAGGGTTAACTACCTACCTAGCGACGTACCACCTACTCGTAGAAATATCGTTGGATCACTTGTATTACGTGTAGTTGATAGAACATCACAACAAGAGGCCTACAAATTGTAATAGAATACACTATTACATTGACCAGCTTTAACTCACGAATACACATACGAGTAGAAGGTTGGCATGTTGGGAGGTTATCACCAGCTCATGTATACGTACACGTACTCGTACAAACGTTTCGAGGTCACGTTTTACTAACTGAGGACAATTATGATGCAGCGCATAAAAGTAGGACCATTCTACCTAGCTCGCCTTAGGCTAGCCTGGCAGCTCCTGGCTAGAGTCCTACTAGACTACTACTAGGCTCTAGCATGCTAGCTAATAGCGGCGTGGCGTGGGTCAGGGTGGCATCCCGTCTGGGACTCTGGGGACATCATATCCTAGACTTGTACGAGTACGGGATGCTCACCTTCTTTTAATCCTCTCTTGTGACCCCAGACCACGAGGCCCAACTATTGGTACACTTCCAGCCTCTAATTGCTACTTTACAAATGCAATGCAATGCTTATTCGGAAACGGCACAGCCTAATCCCAATATCAGTCCTTAATACCCTTACTCCATAGATACACGCATACGCGCCGTACCATCCCCATCTGAGTAATTCAAGATGCCTCTCCCTTTGTCCATCCAACAGCCGGTGCTAGTGCCAAAGCCGCGTCCGAGTCCATCCCAGGTCACCCAACAGTCTTTACCGCCACAGCAAACAACAGGACGACCCCTGTCGCACCGACAAGTTCCAGACTCCTTGTCGGTGAACAGTGTTCTTGTTCCCACATCCCTCTCGCCAAATAACGACATCTCCAACCCTCCGTCCGCATCATCGGCCACTACTAGCTTCCAGATCGATTGGCCTTCAGATGGTGGCCCTTCCGCAGCCTCGTCCGCCCACCGTCGAGCCGATGATATCGAGATGGACGCGATAGCCCCGCAAGGTCACCGTCGCCGGCGTAGCACGCTGAGCGCAGGTCTAAACGCTTCACTGTCGCCCAACGCACGCACAGGGACACCACGTCCCGGCTCCAGCGCCAACCGCAATGCTGGCAGCGACAACGAACCCAAGATCTCAGAAGAAGATCAACTTTTATATAGCCAAGGAGCAGCCAATGGGCGAGACGATGATTCGTTTTCAGATGAAGACCTACACGACGACGAAGAAGCGGGCTTAACCGGCAAAGAGCGGCGTCGGAAACGGAATAAACGACGGCGGAACACGAGATTAGACCAAAGAATCGTCCAGGACAAGCTCAGCGACGAGGAGCGAAGGCTGGCAGATAAAGATGTTTTCAGAAAGCTCATGATTAATGCCGGCCTGATAGGGCTCTGGTACATTTTCTCCTTGTCTATATCCCTGGTAAGCAACCCCCCCAACTTGAATTGCCTGGAAAGTCTATAAAAACTTTGGCGCTGACATGTCGGGTCGTCAGTATAATAAATGGATGTTCGATTCCGGCCAGCTTAACTTTCCTTTCCCTTTATTTACGACTTCCATGCACATGCTCGTGCAGTTTTGCCTTGCTAGCTCGGTGTTGTATTTTATACCGTCGCTACGGCCAAATAACACACTACACAACTCCGACCTGGGTCGGTCACGACACGAATCCGAACCGGACCGGCCGTTAATGACGAAGCTCTTCTATTTCACAAGGATAGGACCATGTGGCGCCGCTACTGGTCTTGATATCGGACTGGGGAACACGTCCCTGAAATTCATCACGCTCACATTCTACAGTATGTCTAATTACTGACAAGCCCCATCAAATAGCCAATGCATAGCCGCTGACACAAACATGTAGCCATGTGCAAGTCTTCAGCACTTGCCTTCGTTCTTATCTTTGCTTTTGTCTTCCATTTGGAGACGCCGACATGGCGACTCGTAGCCATCATTGCGACTATGACAGCCGGTGTCATTATGATGGTCGCCGGCGAGGTCGAGTTTCACCTCGGTGGTTTCTTTTTGATAATATCCTCGGCCTTTTTCTCCGGCTTCCGTTGGGGCCTGACCCAGATTTTACTACTGCGGCATCCCGCTACCTCGAATCCTTTTTCTAGCATTTTCTTTCTCTCGCCCATCATGTTTGGCACTTTACTATTTATCGCACTCCCAGTTGAGGGTTTCGGAAATTTCACCGAGGCAATCGGTACGCTAAGCGGGGAATGGGGTGTTGTGAAGACGCCCCTCCTTTTACTTTTCCCCGGCACTATAGCCTTTCTCATGACAGCCAGCGAATTCGCTCTGCTGCAGCGAAGCAGCGTCGTGACGCTCTCTATTGCCGGCATTTTCAAAGAGGTCGTCACCATTGTAGTTGCCGCTCTAGTATTTGACGACAAGCTCACCCCGATCAACATATCTGGGCTCTTGGTCACCCTTGTCGCCATTGGTGCCTACAACTACATGAAATTCATGAAAATGCGGGACGATGCGCAGAAAGACGCACATACCAAGGTTTATCAACAGGCACATTCGGACGACTCGACCGAGTCGGATGAGGAGGACGCCGGACTGTTGACGCATCGGGGGGAAAGTGAGTTTGAAGAGAGCCATATCACCGTTGATGGTGACTTGATACCCAGACCCAAAACGCCGAGGTCGCAAGAGGATGGTAGATCGACTAGGACAGATCATCAACGGGAAGATTAACTCTGATCCTTGATGAAATGCCCCATTCCGATTTGCGCCCCTCAGATCACAATGTATTATTATTTGTCATTATACAAAAGAGGGCTCTTTGT
Source organism: Poronia punctata (assembly GCA_022579005.1). Classification (NCBI taxonomy): domain Eukaryota; kingdom Fungi; phylum Ascomycota; class Sordariomycetes; order Xylariales; family Xylariaceae; genus Poronia; species Poronia punctata. Next base: position 117,533 of record MU401503.1, on the reverse strand, counting down.
ACAGGATATACGGCAGTTATATATGGATAGAAAAACGGAATTATCAAATGAATAGGGATAAATAGAGCCTTTGAATTGTTTATCTGGAACATGGATTTGTTGGGTATTTTATTTGCGTTACGAGTTATATCTGCGGAGTTCTACCTGTTTATATACGGACCAAGCTTCCATCTCGAGAGATGGAAGACGGCAAAGAACAAGAAAATGTGATTTGGGTAGTTGGTCGTCTACAACTAAACTAACCCCCCGAGTCGATGGAGTTTTCGTTTCATCCCACCTCGCCCTTTACTTACTTACTGCACCTTGTCCGAGTATACCTATGTGTATGTGTAAACGAACTTACCGATTGCTTTGGATATTCACCAAAGTACCTGAAATACCTACCTAATGGCAGGTGAAGGATACGAACGGATCGGGAAAGGCGAGCAAGACACAATTAAACACATACAGAGAATAAATACAGCTACTACTCTCATTAAATCACGTTTTGCCATTTTCTAATTGCGGTAGGTAATATTAGAGCTAGGTAAGTGAGGGTATCTATATAGCGATGGAAGAAAAGAGGCCGATTTCTAGTTCGGTTCCGGATGGAAATTGTGATTCCGGCTTAGGTACATAAGGTAGGTTAGGAGTGAGACTCTTTGAGACTCCTTTGCGCAAATAAGGCAATATCATACCCCCGCCCACAGTAGGTAGGTACCCGTGTGTTTTTTTTTATCGTTTTAGGGTTACACGTATTGCTGGCTGCCGAGCCCTGATAAATACTTTATCTTCCGAGTTTCATTGGAAAGGGGGATGCATGCGGCTGGTAGGTACAGACCGCCTTTTTCCCTTGAATACCACAAGGGTGCTTGGGTTCCATGTTATGTTATGATCCAGACAACATGGGAGTCAAGAGTCAAGAGTCCAGCGACCATTTGGATCACTCTAGTGTAGCAGATGATGAATTCATGACAACATCTCATCATGTTCTTCCAAAAACCACTCCAATACCTCAATGTTTCGTCCACTGGCGACCAGAGGAATCGCAAAGGTACGATATAAGATCGAGAAAAGAAGTAACTCATCCGAGCAATCTCAGCCCGTCTTTCGTTTTCGCTCCCGGTTTCGTGATACCGCCTCCCGTGGGTCCTAGATGTGGTTCGAAACTACCCTCACCACCACCACCACCACCACCACCAGAGCCACTTCCGTTACCGCTCCGGTTGTTATTCTTGTTCTTATTCTTATTCCACTTGCCGCCGCCGTGACGTTTATCTTTGACTACCTGGGGTTTGATCTCGGTGGTACTCTTGCGCACGACGACGGGGTGACTCTGGATATACTTGCCATTCATCTCCTTGGCCGCAGCGAAGAATTCGTCAGGGTCACTGAAAGATACGAAACCGAATCCCTTGGACTTGCTCGTGACCTTGTCGCGGATCACGCGTGCCTTTTGTAGCGATTTCCATCGGGAGAAAGCCTTGAACAAGCTCTCGTCTGTCGTCTCACCGGCAAGGTTACCGACAAAGAGGCGTAAGTGAGACGGATCCCATTCTAAGAGGGTGTCATCCGTCCACTTCTGACCACCGCCTTGTCGCACAACCGTCTTTTTCTTGTCGCCGGACACAGTTGCCGCAGCAGCAGCAGCAGCCGCAGCCGCAGCGGCGTTTACCTCTGCTGATGCACGATTGGCGGCTTCCAACGAGAACGCAGCTGCACTGTTAGGGACAGTGCCGGGCCGACCAGGACCACCGCCGCCACCGGCCATGCTTGCGGCCTCTTTTGGGTCCCTTGAGTAAGCGCTCTGCCATTGCGCAATCTGCGCCGCCATGTTCGGGTCGTAGTCATCGGCCTTTGTCTGGCCGCCGGGTACGGGAAAGGGGTTGCGGATCTGAGGCGGTGTGCCGTACGCAGACGCAGACGCGCCGGTGGTAGCCGGGGCCGCTTGCGCGCCGTAATAATTCTGTTGATACCCGCCTTGTTGGGGGTACGAATAGGCCGCCGTCTGAGGTGGGTAAGAAGCACCGGTGCTCATGGCGCCGTACGGCTGGTAGTTGGAGGGCGGGGCAGTAGCTCCATAATGAGGTGCGCTTGCAGATGGGCCTGCATAGCTTGGTGCGCTCGAGTAACTCGGCGCGCTGGAGGCTGCATAAGTAGCGGGAGGCGCGGCGGGTCGGAAGGCGGGTTTGAATCCCGATACCTTTGATGGTGGAGGTCGCGGCGGGAGCGACGAAGAGGACGAGCCTGGAGGACCCGGATAGGACATGATGAACTTTGCCGTGCGCCCGACGCGAGATTGTGTTTGTTCAAGGCTACAACGTACCTGTGGATGGGATTTTCTAGAACCCTAGTGTCTCAGGCCGTGATATCGTGTACGAATGGTTTCGATGGTGTGGGTATTAAAGGTGATGCGACGTGGTGCAAAGCGCGATGGTTGTTGCCAATATGGTATGAGTTGTTGATTTTGTTGGATTAATGACGGAAGAGGCTCGGTGACGGATAAAATTACATGTACCTACCAAAGTTCGAGGTACCCGACAAATGAACCCCTACCCATGTCGAAAACCCGCTTCTAATCAGATAAGGTTCATGTAAAATCAACGCCACAGAATGAAAGGGAAGTGGATACACAGCCACATGCTTATTACTAAGGCGAGTGGCTGGCTCTTCTGTGCACTTTCCACGAGGCACCCCTACAGCCACCAGGAATTCATACTCAATGTGCGTACAAGTAAGATCTCCACGCCAATGAGCATATAAGAAGATGCCGTGCCTCGTACGACTATAATATGGGCGGCAAAACTTTCCCCGATGGCATACGAGGCTTTACTATATCCGGACTTGCCATACAGGTCTACCGCGCTGGGCTCAATTTCGCCATTTTAGGTGTCGGCCCTTTGAGCGGATTACCGGCCCTTCGACCTATTTTGGGCCTATAGGGTATAAGCGAAGACATGGAACGGCAACCCGTTAGTGCTCAAGACAACTCCAGCCTCACAATCCCCAACATATTGTCGACGGTGCCCTGTGGTCTGTTAATAGTACGTGTAAAGCCACATCACCTGAGACAAGACATCCCCCCATCCATAGATCGGGGCATTGGTTCATGACCGACAAGGTAAGCGAACTAAGCCAGTAAGGGCAGAGTAACGATGGGGGTCATGATAAGGTACTCAGGCTGTGCGACATTTTCGGTGGTAGCATTGGATCCAACTCCGGATGACGGGCACTGTTGTGTCATCCGTATCCGCCTATCCCGAAAGTCGGACTTTGTAGACCAATCGTCCGCAAAATATATCCCATTCTATCCACCGATTTTACCAAAGATATTTGTATTCAGCCAGCAGTTATTCATCGGCTCGACCGACTCTGACAGTTATGAGCGATGCTTACGGTTGAGAAAGTCTTGGTGTTTCCTCATCCAGCTTCCATGCAGCGGCAAGCACAATCTCCATGTGCATGCCTCGTATGGGAAGTGAGTCTACCACATTCATTTACTGAAGGATCATCGGGAGGGAGATATTTTTGTGATATTTCCCGATTAGTCTTCCAACAGGGTATACTCCCAACCATGTTGCGCTAAGTATTACCCATGTACTGAAACAGCAAATCTTGTTCTACCTTGAAAGATTGTATGTTACTGCATATCTACCTAGCCAACCAACTTTGAATGGCGCATCAGTTGGATCGGAATGTTTAGTATCCAAGTAGCCAATAGGCAATACTATATACTCTCCAAGACGCCATACACGAATAGTCGGTTCCTAGGCTGCTTATACGAGTAGGACAAGGCGGGTAATAAACCGTCGACCCAGCTCTTCATAACGTCAGGCTATCATTGCTTTAGCTATAACCCTAGAGCCGCGTCTCCAGCTTTAGTTTTAACATACAGCCCAGTTTGCAAGCGATCTTGATTCCAAAAATTATTATAACAATGGCAATGGGAGCGCTTGTTTGCGCTGCCGCCAGCAAAATCAGTATGTTTGTTGCAGATATCGGCTTCCGTCATTGCCTTCTGCAAACACAAGCATAAAACAAATGACTCAATTGTGCCAACAAGGGCGTAACCCGGCGTAGGCTTCCGAAAGCTATTGTTCTTTATTTTCATGAGTTTCGATCAAGCCTTCAATTGACTCTGCAGCTCGCACTGTTTCTTTCTTTCTTTGGTGTACCTGATGTTAGGGAAATACATGCCATCTACTACCCCTCTACGACCCCTCTACGTGTACTAAACCCCTCCCTTCTCAGATCGAAGTTCGTCTTCTGCAGCTCTGTTAATTACCCACTTACAAAGTACTAGGCTAAGATTGGTAACGACTTAACGTACTGTATGTTGTAATGTCAAGCAGCTAAAAAGCGGGGCTGAGTAAGCCCGGATAACCCCGCCATGGACTTGCCCGCCAATCCTCCTAACGACCATGCCTCCTGCTGTGACCAATGGCAAGGTAAAGGCAGGCAACTCTAGACGGGACCTAGACAGAATGATGACAGCGGTGGTGGGTGCTGGTGCTGGGGCTACATTACAACCGGCCACCTCAGGCTCAAAAGGTAGGAAGGGGGCTTCTATCTGTTATTGTTGTTTTCCGCTGACAAAATTCACGCCCGTCTCGTAATTACGTACCTTAGTCTTGCTTTGTCCTGCGAGCAACATTATCGATTTTGATTGTTGACCCCACGGAAGACGCTACCCTTGTCGCCTTGCTATGTACCCATTGGCATTCTTAGCTGCCTTCGTCCCGATTTTTACCCCTCCATCATAGAAAAGCATCCTCTGCCCCCCCTTCACCATCACCTTCTCTCACCTTCCCCTCTATAATTTTCTTCTGTAGGAAGCCACCCTGCGAATATTTCTCACACCCGCGCAGTTATCTGCCGCCATTGTTATAATTCATTGACCAAGTACAAAGACTAAGCAAGCAATATTGCAACTATGTCTGGTGCCGTGTAAGTTATTCCCGTACTCTCGCCCCAGTAACAGCCGAATGCGCGCCAAAAGACGCAGTCTAGATTAGGCGACCAACAATAATGCCAATGGCCGCTGTTGTGGTTGAGGGCCATGGACGCATCGAGCAGATGCGCAAATCTGCTTGACTGGCTGTTCGGGGCTTGGGGAATGCAGTATTGCCCTCTTGATCCCTCAATCCCTCAACGTGTGTCACTGAAACATTATTCTTGGGGTCCTCTAGAGCTCGTCTGGCCAATATCACCAGCTCCTTCAGCGGCGCAAGGCGAGCCTATTTCCCTCGTTCTCTTTTGCAATGGCACCTTTGGCGTCTATAGCACTGTCTTGGACGATCATGCTAACTATCCCAAAGCGCTGATCTCGGCCTCATTGGCCTGGCTGTCATGTAAGTTACCATCCCATTTGTCTTCGCTCGACCCTGTCCTGCCCTGGACTATGGATTTCTGAATACTAACACCTCGTGCCAGGGGCCAGAACTTGATTCTGAACATGGCCGACCACGGCTTCACGATTTGCGCCTATAACCGAACCATTTCCAAGGTCGACCGCTTCCTGGAAAACGAGGCCAAGGGAAAGTCCGTTGTGGGTGCCCATTCTAATGAGGAATTCATTTCCAAACTCAAGAAGCCCCGTCGCGTCATGCTCCTCGTCCAAGCTGGCAAGGCCGTTGATGATTGGATCGAGACTCTACTGCCCCTCCTCGAGAAGGGCGACATCATCATTGATGGTGGCAACTCCCACTTCCCCGACTCCAACCGCAGAACCAAGTACCTGAACGAGAAGGGTATCCGGTTCGTCGGTTCCGGTGTCTCCGGTGGTGAAGAGGGAGCCCGATATGGCCCTTCAATTATGCCTGGCGGCAACGAGGAGGCTTGGCCCCACATCAAAGATATCTTCCAGAGCATTTCTGCCAAGAGCTCTGGCGAAGCCTGCTGTGAGTGGGTTGGTGACGAGGGTGCTGGCCACTACGTCAAGATGGTACACAACGGTATCGAATACGGTGATATGCAACTTATCTGCGAGGTCAGTGACTGCCATAATCCCGGGCTGGTGCAAGTGAAGAAATTGACCCGGCATTCCATTTAGGCTTACGACATCATGAAACGGGGTCTCGGTCTGAGCAACAAGGAGATCGGCGATATCTTCGGCAAGTGGAACTCGGGTGTCCTAGATTCTTTCCTAATTGAAATTACTCGCGACATCATGTACTACAACGACGACGATGGAACTCCCCTGGTCGAGAAAATCTTGGACCAGGCTGGCCAGAAGGGTACCGGAAAATGGACGGCTGTGAATGCTTTCGATCTCGGAATGCCCGTAACTCTGATTGCTGAGGCCGTCTTCGCCCGCTGCCTGTCTTCGATCAAGCCAGAGCGTACCGAGGCTTCGCAGAAGCTCAAGTTCGTCGGTACCAGCCAGAGCTTCGAGGGCAACAAGGAGCAATTTTTGGACAACCTAGAGCAGGCTCTATACGCCTCGAAGATCGTTTCATACGCCCAGGGCTTCATGCTGATGCAAGAGGTTAGTGTCTACTACTTATTTCGCGTTTGGATTTAGTTGCTAATCAGAACTGAACAGGCTGCCAAAGAGTACGGCTGGAAGCTGAACAAGCCCTCGATTGCCTTGATGTGGCGAGGTGGCTGCATTATCCGCTCTGTTTTCTTGAAGGACATCACCAATGCCTACCGAAACAACCCCGACCTAAAGAACTTGTTGTTCGATGACTTCTTCAACGAGGCTATCCACAAGGCTCAACCCGGCTGGAGAGACGTCGTCTCCAAGGCCGTTCTCCTGGGTATCCCTACGCCCGCTTTCGCCACAGCGCTTTCGTGGTTCGACGGTTACCGCACCAAGGACCTGCCCGCCAACCTACTCCAGGCACAGCGTGACTACTTCGGTGCCCACACCTTCAGGGTTAAGCCTGAATCGGCCAACGAGAAGTACCCCGAGGGCAAAGATATTCACGTCAACTGGACCGGCCGTGGTGGCAACGTGTCCGCTTCAACATACCAAGCATAAGATACCAAAAAGGTGAGAATGAGCGACCATGGGGGCCTACAGGCAGGTAAACATAGCATTGCAAGATTGGGCACCCATTACGAGATAATTTAAATAGACTGGACGGGAATCGACTGTATAATGATTAAGCTTTATACCGATCATGCCGACGTTTTGTCGTGATGTGCAATCTTTGAACTGCTTTTCTTGAAGTGGGAAGAGAATAAACGCTCGTAAAACGGGACGAACTTGTACTCGTAGGGGTAAGAAAAGTCTACGAGTACCTAGGTAGTCGTACGAGGATGTAGAAGCGATGTGATCGACTTGTAGATACGCGTGTTGCACGGAAATGTCCGTAGGGGGCACGGGGAGGAGGTAGAGGTGGTCACCAGCCACACAAGTTCTCGAGCCACAACCCGGTCACGAACCAACCAATTAGCGCTTTCCTTTACAACGGTACAGGTGGGTCCGGACAAAGGTACGTACTACTCGTAGGTTACGTACCAAAGCTTCGTGTCGCGTTTCGTTCTTGCGACTGCTTAATTTCAATCTCATGCAGCCTTGCCTAGTACAGTACCGACAACATCACGACGTCGACGCCACTGGCGACGCCCTCTCGTGCCGATCTCGTTCAGTCAAGGCCGGTAAAAGCTGTAATTGCCAGTACAATATAAAAAGGCTTGTTTAAAATACACATAATCAATCAACTCCAAAACCCAGAGTGTCCACACACTACATTTGACAATGACGGCGACGATTAGCGATCCTAGTTATGCGGTGCATAGGGACCTCCTCCCCCATGTGCACCTCCTTTCGACTTACAGATACACACAAAAGGCCCAGGTCCACCCCCCTGAAGTCACGACATGGTTAATGCAGGCGCCCAAGATCGCCCGCGACACTGCGCCCTTCTTCTGGACATACATAGACAAGCCCGAGCACGGACAGATATTCCTCACATGGCAGCCTCTACAGATCATGGGAACACGCTTCGCCAGTGATGGTATTATCTGGGCCCCACAAGAGCAATACTTCACCCAAGATGTCGGAAATGGCATTGTATGTTGATCAAGGCTGTGGATGTGAGGGCAGCGCGATGCTAACTAATCAGTAGATCCTAGAGATGTATTTTCACAAGGCTGGGTATGTGCCTGGTGCGCAGCTTGCTACGCACTCGCGCCGCCGATTCCGATTGATTCCTTCCAATGTACCCAACCCAAACGCACCTCAGGTCGATCCGAGCCTGTGGATAGTCCATTACGGCCCCATCGACGGGAATGAGCGCATACCAGTGCAGAATATCCCGCGCGATCCCCACACTCAGGCCGTGATGGAAGCACGTGGACATCTTCAGAGATGCGGCCAGATTCAACGCAAAGAATTCATCCTTGGGGACCGTGTCAACTGGCCGCAGATCAACTTGCCGAGAGAACAGTCAAGGCAGCCGGTGTATGGGCAACATCGCGGTGTCCCTCAGGCCATGGCCTATCCACCACATGCCCCTGCGGCTAGCGGACCACCGTCGAAACGTCCGCGCACCAACCAGCCTGCTCATCCGATGAATCCGATAGCGGCGGTAGGACAAACCGACCTCGAGGATGATGAAGACACATCCCGTGGCGATCTCTTCGATTTGCTTACGGCCCGAGATGTGAGCATCACCCGGTACAAGCAGAATCATGAATGGATGGAGGAGATTTTATCCTCGGCATACATGATGGGCCAGATTGGTTTCGCGGACTTGGGTCTCGGACTTAAAGGCGAGCTGTCAGATTTGACCGATGGCATCCTTGATGCGCCGGACTCGGCTGTGATAAAAAAGCAACCCGCGAAGCCTGCCACGGCCCACTTGGATCCCGAACAAGCTGCCGAGTTTCGGAGGCGGGTGAACAGCCGAATCGATTCGACGAAAGCTGAGATGGAAAAGATGAAAGCTGACCATGCTAGGCAAATGGCAAAGTTCAAGCAGAATTCTCTCATCACTGCCTCGGAGAAGGAGTTACGCACTGCGACTTACAATTCAGACCCGGATCCGTTTCGCCTAGACGGCACAGATGAAGTCGAGGATGCCGGAAGCCGTTGGCCGCCAAAGCAACATAGACAGGTTGACGAGATTGTTTCGCAGGTGGAAGCCCATCTGAATCGTCAGGTGGAGATTATCCACGACCTGCGCAGAATTCAACAAGGTGGCTACCAAGAGCCTACGCCGGAACCTGCCGCTCAATTCAATGCGCAATCATCTTCAGTTGGCGGGGCCCTCCCCGGTAGTATGAGCGGAAGCAACGCGATGTCCCGTCAGCCTTCACACGCAGGCTCTCAGCAAAGTGGATTCATGATGGGGGATTCAGATATCGACATGGGTGGAACAGCGGCTGGTCTTCTCGACCAAATGCACACGGGTGCCTCGTCGCATTCGACACCTCAGCCACCCATGTCCGGTGCTCCTTCCAACGCCGCAACACCTGCGAACCTCAATGTTCCCTCACCTCATCCGCCTCCACCTCAACCCGCTGCTCCTGGCCATCACAGCGCCGACGTTAAGATGGACGGCACGGATGCGGGTAGCGGCGACTGGGTCGTAGTACCCAAAGGCGGCGTGAGCCCAGATCCCAATGCCGATGCTGCCTCGATCGGTGGCCCGTCTAAGAATTCGGGGACTTCGAAGCAAGTCTCGGCAGCCGGCACACCATCCGGTGGCTTCAACGGTGATAATAACGATTTCGGCTCGTTGGATGACCTAAATACGGCCGGCGACGCTTTGGCCGGGTTCAGCGGAACGACGCCTGGTGGGATGAGCGAAGGGTTGGATCTTAACATGGAAGACTCGGCTTTCGGTGATGCCTTTCACGGCGTTGACACCCACGGCGGAGGCGGCACACCCGCTGAAAACAGCATGTAATGGATGGCAAGCGCGTTACAGTCGCTTCTTGGGGGAGGGGGGGTTAAAATTAAAACATGTCTGCTTACACGGGTCAAGTAGAAAACCGCAAGGCTGTACGGGATTATTGGTTGGTCCTTATCACCAGAGTTTTATTATTCATCTAGGTGGTTAGGATATGTTGGGTTTTTTTCGGCGTTTCGGCGAAGGCCCCCAACTTAGTCGTTCGGTGTGTGGAGCCTAAATGAGGTTCCCATGGGCTTTTTTCTTTCTTTCTTGCATCCGTCTAGACTCTACGCGATGTAGCCAAAGAAAAAAAAGGCCGTCACAGTTTAGAAAGATACTCTAGCGAATGGGGGGTCGTCTTCTTTTTTGCTAAGAAAGTTTCCCGGGGCACTGACTAACTACATTTGTATTACAAAGGCAAATTTATTTTCGAGTGTGTCTCTTGTCTGCGTCCTACCTTACCTACCTACCTACCTTATCTAGTCTACTACAGTTGAATGGAACCATGACAAACCGCTATATAGATAACACGACGATATTTTTCATGGTTTTTTCCTTAAACAGGACTCGGACTCGGACTCGGACTCGGACCTCTCTGTATTGGGATATTGTCTGAATCGATTCGGGGATAAACATAACATCAGTTTACACTTTCAATGTTATGGAGCGGATTAGTTAGATACCTTGAAGCATGCTTAATGATGATTAACAGTCTTGTCTTTGGTATGGTCTCTGGGGAGATGGAATTTCAATGTGTGTGTGTGTGTGTGTGTGGGACGGGGGCGTAGAGAAGGAGACAGATCTTGGTTAAGACGTTCTTTTGTTGGGGGTGCCTAATATTGGCTTAATAGGGAAGATGGGGTGAAAATTGGTGGTTTGTTTGTTTTTTTGTTTGTTTTTTTGTATGGTCAACAGGAGAATAGGGGGGGATATTGATGGTTTAGCATGCCTGCAGTTAGAAATGCAAATGCGTGCACATGGTCACGCACCCTAGATACCTAGTCTAACCAACCTTGGCAAGTAAGGACTACCCAGGGTAGAGGGATTCGAACTCCCTCAAGCATGAGAATTGACCTCGCACGAGTCGAGTCCATAAACTGGAACTATATATAAACAGTTTGCATGATTTTGGTATTTGTTCGGCGAAGCCTGGGTAGAGCTAGATTTAAAGCTGATCTATGGCCTCCCTATTAAGCAGCCTTCTCTTTCCTCCACGTAGCAGCCCTGCGAGCGCCACGACCCTTGGCCTTCGCTTTGCCCGCCCCCTTCTTTCCTGATTTCTTGCCAAACTTTAGATCCTTGGGTCTTCCGTCCCTGATACTGGCTCTGCGACCTTCGAAGATGAACTGCTCCGGAGGCTTGATGCCATCGCCGGCGGCTTCCTGGGGCTTGTCGCCACTCCTTTCACGAGGTTCTCGGGGTTTCCGTCCCTGACCTTTGACAAGTTCATTTTGCTTTTTGATCGCGGCGGAGCGGCCCAGCAATCTCGCAGCGCGACCTGCCTGAGAGAGCTGCTCAGGTGTGATTTTCGGCGTGTACTTGGTGTTCTTGGCCTTTTTCTCCGTGGTCTTTATAGCATCGCCCCGTTCCTTCGCCTTCCGCTCCATAGCCAACGAGGTCTTGCGGGGGTCTTTGGCTCTGGATACGCGTAGCGCTCTAGGAAGCATGGGAGGGAACTTCTTCTCATTCAAGAGCAGGGCCGACTCGACGTCGTTCTCATCGTAGAACTGCACGTATGCGAAACCTTTGCCGACACGCGTTATCTCGTCTCGTGGGACACGGACGCTCTCCACCTTTCCTGCATGCTCTCCAAAAACTCTCCATAGCCCTTCCTCTATGTCACTCGGGGTCTTGTAGCGCTTCTTCGTGGTGGTTTCGCCCTCTGCGGTAGTGTGTTCCACGGTCTCGTCGTCCACGAAACCCAAGTTGCCGACAAATACACATCTCCGATGAGCCACCGGGGCGGGATGGGCTACACTGTCAACCCGCAAATGCCGCTCTAAAATCACTGTCCCATTGAGGGCCTTGAGGGCGGCCCGCGAGGCCAGTGGGGTTGTATAGACCGCATAGGCATTCGTAGATCTTGCAGTAGCTGACATGACAGATTTTGTGATGTAAGCCGCACGTTTGGGTTTGCCGGCAGTAGAGAAAGGAGTCGATCGGAATCGCAGAGACTCGATCTTGTGGGGGCCGGTAGAGGCATCGAGTTCGGACAATGGTGACTCGAGATGCGCTATGAGTTGCTTCTTCGCCTTCGAGGAGGTAATGGTTTCAATGGACACATTTCCTAAGAAGAGGGTACGGTTTGCTTTCTCAAGTTCGATATCGACGTGTTCGGTCGGCCTCTTGAGGGATTCGTGGACAAGGGGCGCCTCGTCGCCTTCGGCGTCTGAGCCTTCTTCTGCAACATCGGGCCCGGGGACGGGAGCAGAAGTTTCGATCTTCTCGCCGGCTTCGCCCTTGCGGCGCTTCTCTTTCCTGTCCTCTCTATCTTCCTCCTCGAGAATCTTGCGCATGTATTTCGCTTCGAGGTCGTCATGCTCGTCTTTCCTCTTTCTCTTGCGCTCTTTGCGCTGAGTTTTGGATGGTTCTTCAGTCGATTCCTCCTCGCTCTTGTCTGCTTTTGTCTTTTTCACTTCTGTTGCTTCTTCTTCCTCCTCCTCCTCTTCGTCTTCGTCTTCCTCCTCATCTCCGTCTAGATCGCTGAGGGAGACATCCTCTTCTAGCTCGCTCAGAATCTCATCATCTTCTTCCGAGCCTGGTTCGCTGGCCTTGGGAGCCGACTTTTTGCTTGATGTTACCGTTTCATGTTCTATCTTTGGAACTAGTTCCACATAACGATTTGTCGACGGCGGTACGACTGGACCAGACTACACAATGTCAGCCAGGCAACTCGCGGGGCAGGAAAAAGGGTGAACCGTACACTGCTTGCGAAAAGAGCATCTAGAGTGGGGTCTATCACTTTGCTTGAAGCTGATAGCTTCGTTTTTCTACGTAGAATTGTCAATTGACAGGCAAACTTTCGTTTACTGCATCGTGGAAACTTACGTTTTGCCCATCTTATCTGTGATATGGAAGGTTGTCGTAGGATACTAAGAAGCAAACGGTCAAGTCGGCTTGTACGTTGGCTTGCTGTACCTGGTCTAGCAACAACCTGATGCACGCAAAAAAAGTTCCAGGAACATCACAGGGGTACATTGTTATCCGTACCTTCCGTGGTCTCCATACCTTATCGGGCTGCAGCTTGCAACCCCGTTCACCTGGTTAGGTAGGTAAGTGCTATGCATATGCACTTACCACATTAACAGGGCGGGATTATGACAGTATACAGTACTGAACTCGGAGGTTTTGTTACGAGGTTTCGATCGCGGTCATCGTTGCTTCCTGTCAGGTGCCAATGATAAAATATGCTATTTGAAAGGCATTAGGTACCTATTAGAGACGTATTTTCTTTTGTTTTTCGATTGGGCCTTTTATCGTGTTCAAAACTTGAACGCTCGTACCTACAGAGTGATCACGTTGAATTATGCCTAGGTTGATACTTGAGCTTCGTCGCTTTAGCTGGCGAGATTGTTCGACTCTGCCACGCAGATGTTCCTATACTCTAAATGACTACACATATGTGGATGGCTTTAATTCCCCACGTTCCATATGTCGCCCGCATGTCAATGATGCCGTGGTCGGGCACGCAGATTCCCTTGGCTAAACACGTCCTTGAGACCGTGTACAGCAAATGAGGTTCAAGACGGTGATGGGATCGGCAGCGACTTGGAGCCTGAGGGCCTTCGGTGGGGACTTAGTAGCATTGGCCGGTCCGCGGTGTTACACACTGCCGATATAAAGCAACAATGACAGGAATACTAAGTTGTGGTAGTTGTACGTTAGCTGGTCAGCTGCTCCGCCCGAGCTCCTTGGTCTTCCGGTTATGGTGAGTTGATGTCTAGGACCTTGGGAGGTAGGCCAAGGATATCCGCGGGAATTGATCACAACGTAAGTTGGCAGGATGCAATGGTCGAAGCAGAAACGCTTCAAGCAGCGTCCCGAGATCTCTGTTGTGATCCAACACACAAGGTTTATGGATCACAACTTCCCTACTCTTCTCATCAGATCCTACGGTGTAGGTATCAGCCCAATAACCGAGTATATGTATTGCTAAGTTGTGGCCGGTTGGACGTTACCATTCCCGTGGGGATTTCGAAAACCATATCAATAAGTACAGCTCTAAAAAGACCCGGTTCTGTTCGTAACGTAGGCGACTGGCGTTCCTATAATTTTGGCCTGCATAAATTAGGTATGCAAGGTATGTGACGGTGTACTCATACCTAGATACTCGTAATATGCGGTAGGTAGTCCTCCTCCTACGCCTCTAAATTATGTTCGCTACCTACCTACCTTGTCTAAGACCGGCCTGTATAAAAAGAAACAATAAGACATATACCTGGCCCTCTGGTAGCTCAGGTACGAGCACGTCTACACATAAAGTAATTACATGTAGGGTGCTGTGCACAATGCTTTTCATCAGCCATTGAACTTGATCGTCCGTGGTGCTGACGTTTCTGTCTGCATATGCGAGTAACTTTTTAACGACGGTGGATACATGTCATCGGTAGGTACATAGGTAGCCACCAGACTCACCTGTCTAATGATAAAGAAACGACCGTGTTGGAGTTCTGTTAAGCGCGTAAACCGATACGTGTACTCGTAGGTAACCACAAACCATCGTGTGCAACGGAAATTGGCAACGCGTGGAGCAAAAGTATCAATACGTATCTGAATGTATCCTACCTACATGTACTCTACAAGTACGATAGGCGTATTTATCTGGCTTAGTCATCATATCATGTTGTCACCACGACCGTATCGGTGTTTTTCAAACCCTTTTAGCCATATTTGGTCCTTATCGATAACTTCCTGTGCTGCTGTTCTCTGCCGCCAAATGCCGTAACGCAACAGGCGACTTGGGGTCATTGGGGCGCGCAGCCAACGCCGCCAGTTTGGGGTTAGGTCTTCCTTCAAGCAGCGCAATGTGATCGATCGGTCTCTCCTTCATATGTTTTGTCACCTTCATGCTCCATGTTCCGCACCCACGGCACAGCGACCTCTCGTACATGGGATCTATGATGATCATAGGTTACAATCGCATGAAATAGACAATATTTACATGCCAAAATCCGCCAGCACTTTCAGTATCCCTCTGGTCTGCAGAAGCACTTTCTCTTCCAACCTCTAAAAACTCGAGCATCACCCACGACATTCAACACTCCGATTCCGCCAAAACTTACAATCGTAGTGCTTGGGAATCCCGGATACCCCCCATAGAAATCTCATCCGAATATACAGCTGGGATTGAAATCTTGCTTTCGCACCATGGCAAGCGGCGACACGGCGCCGCCGCCGCTCTCAATCCCCCCCCCGCAAATCGAACCACTCTCAGACGACGATGGTTCGAGTCCTCTGAGTGATGTAGAAGACAAAGATGAGGATACACATGAATCACATGACGAGGAACATACCAACAATGAGAATGACGACCTCAGCCTACCCGACAATCAGTCCGACGGAAACGACACGGAAGCGGAGACAGAACGCCTCTACGACACCCCTCGGCAAACCACACGCCATAAAGATGTACCCCTCGGCCCGTCAGCGGAATCCGTCGTCTATGGAAGAAGCCCAAGTAAGCTACGACAGGCCGCCCGCTCAAATGACGACGCCGGAGATACCCCATTGTCCTACGACGATATTTCCCTAGCCTCAAGCCCTCCCGCACACCCGACGGACGAGTTAGAAAAGACACAACCACCTACGTTGGACATATTAGCGCAAGTAGCCGCGATACAAGAGGCCGAAAATCGAGAGCGAAAGCGAAAGCGTTTATCTCTGCCAACTGAAGTTGCCGAGGTTGGACCACCTTCACGCAAACGGGCTGGTTCTGCACCCACAGCAGATCAGGCCGCCGCAGACGGCGATGCGACCATTGTTGATGGGGACGAAGCTTCGTTGAACATCATTAGCGGAGAACACTCTGCCGACGAGGGCATCGGCCTGACCCAAGGTGTCGAGGCAGAACCAATCCGACCACCCCAGCCCGACCACACGACCGGCGCCAAAAAACAGACCCGAAGCAGCTCACGAAAGCTCAAAGACGTAGAAGAAACCGCCGATGTAGCCGAGCCAACGGTTGAATCGTTGAATGGGACCGCCCCCGACGATGAAGAAACCCACACTGGCGAGGATGACCAGATGGATGTTGATGTGGACGAGGAGGCGGAAGCGGCGCAAAAGAACGAAGAAGAACGTATGGCTAGGTCTATTGCAACTTCACTGGAGAGAGACACTGACCCATCCGCGGCAGTTGAAAGGAAAAAGGCCGCTTTCGAACAACTCGGTGCGATTGAAAAACGCTTCGCTGTTTTCAGGGACAAGTCCGCATCCTTCCATCCCTCAAGCCTCGTTCATTCGCGCTTGCTAACAGACTACCAGGCTATACGAAGAGCGACTTGAACAACTGAATAAAGAAGAGGCAATGCTACGATCCGACAACCCAACCCATCCGGATTACCTTGCCATGATGAACTGCATCAACGCTCGGCGGGACGAGAGAATTCGTGTAGCGGATAGAGAACTTGAGCTCAAAAAAGAAGCCTCGGAAAGGTGGGCAGTCGCGCGCCGGGCCCAGATACATTCTCAATTCTTCCAGGCGGTAAGAGAGTCGCGGGAAAGGATACTAGCGGAGCTCGGACAGCATTGGTATGACATACAGCACGAACGGCGGAAACACGCCAACAACGTCCCCGAGTTTGGCATCCGTTTCCCAAAGAGTCCGACGCAGCGCATACGGCATGCCCTTTCCTACAATAGAGAAGTCTCGATCCTCTCAGGGGTTGCTAAATACGAGGGAATGCCTGCTGCACCTGATATGCAGGGTGCTAGCCTGCAGGAGCTGGAAGACGACTTGGACGCAATTAACGTAAGTGAGATCAGGAGCATTGACATATGGACCGGCCTATTGACTATTGTAATCAGAGGAATCGGCACCATGCCCCGCGGCATCATCTACATAGACCAATGTATGCCGACTATGGAGGCATCCCGCTTGGAGAGGCTCTTGGGCCGGCTGGGGCAGAATTCCTAGAGCAGACACCTTGGGCCAATCCTCACCATCCGTCAAATGCACATCTCCTACAGCGGCAACATGCACACCATCATGATTCTCAACATCTTAATGCCTTGTCGGGCTCATCAGCCCCGCCACGGCGACCTCCACACCAACCGAATCCATTTGCCATATCATCAGATTCCCAGCCTTTTAACGGTCATGCCAAGACATCGAAACACGCCGCCAGACAAGCGACGACGTCACCCGAAGTTACACGCGCCGCGAGCTTGCTGGAACAAACGAGAACACTGGGGGCAAGAGCGGTGCCTCCTAGTGCAGGCGAGAACAATCATTCTCTCAATCACGTGGGTGCCACGGTCGCGACCTCCTAGGCGGAGGCCGAACGAGAGACAATGAATGATGTTATACACGCGAGGCATTTTGCATTTGAATAGACAGCGCAAAGACCACCATCTCATGTTGATACCACCTGCATTACTATTTTGTATCAGGCGCAGTGGGCTGCGATGTGGGGAAAGGATTATCGGCGTTGTAAGACATTTGCCATGGGGAATTCCTGTCTGGGTGTCCGGGGTGTACGGGGTGTATGGGTCGGAGCTGGGGCGTTGGTATCTTGTCTACCTAATCATGTACAAGGCTGGCCGGTCCGTTTTGCTGACGGGCATAAGGTACAAATGCGATTGTTAGTCGCCCTAACTGTACATATTTGTTTTACACTATCCAGGGGCGTCCCTGGGGATGACCTGGCAATGTTAAGAAAGCTCTACCGAGTAATGATATCACCTTGCTGCCTTTCTCCTGTAGATCGTGATCCTCTCCCTATGAAAAGCCCCTTATAGTTCCTAGCACGCGATGGGGCCTTTTTAATAAAAGAATATGGCCCTCGATGCCTCGACTATCCCGACCACTCGATCTCTATCTTCCATTATGACTTCACCTTTGGGACTGGACTGGTTTCTCGGGGACCTTGACGTCTTCGAACTCATCCTGGCCAATAGCTCGTATTGTGTATATGTCTGAGCCGGAACGCATCCTATCGTTAGCACTGCGTTGGCGGAAGGGTTATTTGCGCAAAACGTCATCGACTGGTGGGCGGCTTACAAACGCCGACGGCAACGGCAGCGATGGCAGTGCCGACGACGGCATTCTTGACAAGGTAAGGCTTCCGGGCTCGAATAAGAGCGGGCGACTGTCTAGACTGGCGGTCGTAGTAGGAGGAATTCGCGTATCTAACATCTCGGATAGTCAGATTTTAGGTATCAATCCTTCGACTTTGGGGTGAAGGCTTACCCCGGCATTGTGGATTTGGATGTGTCGAGGCGAGGAAGCTCGAAAATGTGATCGGTGTAATAGGCGAGGGCGCAAGGAGTGCTGGTTCTACTCGTATGCGCTATGAAGCATCTGGTTCTACTCAGTAAATCGAAGTTTTGATCTGTATTAGGTAAACCCCGACGTTAGACTGAATACTCTATGTGAGGTACACACCCAATGCATGTGTTTGTATCATATGCACTTAGTTACATAAGTACTAGAATGGGCTTGCTCCCCGAGATCGAGTATACAAAAGTAGTATTATATAAATGCTACATAGAGTACAAACTTGCTCTGTGATAGACACACTATATTTGCCCCTCTTATAAGTAGCCAAAACTGGCCAGTACTAAATAGTACTCTTTCATGTCTACAGTACACATACTAAATGCACAAGCCCACTCTTGTCCTGTCCAGAGCTTTGATTATCTCTTCGCGTCAAGAGCTCGAGCGCTGCAGTTGACAGGAGTGTAACCAGACATTCTTTTGACAGATACCTATTTGCGATATTACGACAAGACTCGGGTACTCTCTTCTACCATGTTAAATCGCGACCTTTGTCACTTCCATCCCACCAGCACACCGTGAATACTTCTTTTGTCGCAATTGATTGACCTAAGCAGCTATTGCGCCTATTGGGGTAAGTCCCCCAATCTACACGTACACTTTGTCGACGCGCGGATAGCACAGTTCTCAGCTCACGATGCAGTGGTAGGCTGAGGAATCGATCCTTTCCAACTGACATCACCACACACTGGCAGAACAATTCGGCCTTGATGCGACCTTTTCTGCCTCCTGCTGCTGCATCTCCTGGTAACTTCCAAGGTTTTGATCGGATTGCCACTTTGCCTGGCACGCAGGCAGTCGGCCAGTCGGCACGAATTGGTTCGAGACGAAAAATCGACGGCGACATTCCCGAATCGACCTGGGTTGATGCCTGGCCCCAATATCCCATCCGCACTACATCCTGAATAACCCAACCACTCGACCTTCCATCTAATAGTATACCTAGCCTGGATTCTGAGTAGAGGTTTCCTGAGTATACTCTTTCTTTTATAATCCGTAGTTGCTGTCGGAACCTCTGGCTGGTTTTCTAGGGTAGTCTTGGGCTTGTTATCTACGCCCGTCGCCAACATGGCAGCTTCTACTCCTCAGCTGTCCGTTGCCGACCAGATACGACAATTAGACGGGGCTAGGAAATTAGTCCTGAAGGATGTGTCGTACTACCCGCAGGTCATTCAGGCCACCCTCCCCATAATCGGTCCCTCTTCCCAGGTCGAATTTCGAAGATGGGGCGCCGAGTTTCTAGCTGAGGCTTTCGCTACCCCTGCGGTCCCGCTCAGCAATAAAGAGACTTTGTCTCTGGTCGTACTCGACACTCTGAAAGCGCTGGTAGAGGATCCGGCCCAGGATATTCTGGTCTTGCGGGGAGTCATACAAGCTTCAGCTAGCATATATCCTCTTGCTATGCGGTGGATGTAGGTGGTCCCTTTGTTACTTCAGTATCGTAGCCATACCTGTAGATCTCGCTGCCACCACGCTTGACCTGAGTGCTTTTCCGCGTGTGCAGCAGCTCTCCGTCCCAACTGTTATCGTCGCCTTTCCGTTATACACCACCGCTCCGCTCGAGGGTGTTCGTCGCTGACGTTGAATGCTGTTAGAATAAACAACTCGTACGATACTGCCACATGGGAGAAAATGACTGCCATCAAGACAAGGATAAGGGACATCTGGGATTCCGCGCCGATGGCGATTCGGATTTGCTGTATAAAGTTCATGCAAAGGGTGATATTGGCACATACCTCGAGCGTGAACCCCGAACCCAGAGTACGAGCCCTCTTACTGTCCGAGAACCCGAAAGCTTCTACTGACCAACGTTACAGCGCGGCGATCCCCTTGATATATCTGTCAATATGGTACCACATAACCACCCCGTTCTACACGGCGATCAGCTTGAGGCGGAGGCCTCGGGGTTATTGGACCGGATGTTGAGCGCCTTGGAGGACGAAAGCAGGTAAGTGCATATACGCACTTGGATTGCTGGGTCGCCGGTGCCTGTGGCTGACAATTATCTTCCCAATCCCTAGTGATCCTCTAGTAGTTGATGCGACTTTGAATACGCTGTCTATATTAGTGCGCCAAAGACAGAAGCTGGCCAACCGCGTCCTATCCACCCTCTTCAACTTTAACCCGTTGAGGCTCGCGACAAGTTCTCCTTTAACACCGAAAACCAAAGTACTCGTCAAGTCTATAGAGAAGACGACACGTATGCTGCTTACACATCTATATAGACGGTCAGCTTCCTTCCTCGCCTTGGAAGTCTTTTCGTGCTGTTTACTGACAAGGTCTGGATAGGGATCCACATAACCCGTTGGCTGGCCGCATGCAACAACATGTCGAGCGGCTCGCACGTTCACGGGCTGAACTTTTCGACGAGACGGGCCGGAAACGTGCCATGGCCGAACAGGCCACCGCGGCAGAAGCAAAGCGCCAGCGTACCGCAACAGTTTCCACGCAGCCACAAGTTGAAATTACTCCGCTGAAAGCCGGGGCGAACACTTTGGCAGATCTCTTTACATTTACTACAAATGAGGGTTTGAAGAAATTCAACGTGAGCGACACCATCCCGGCGCCGCTTGCTGCGAAAATTAGCGTTCGGACTATCGCCCAACTCGATGCGGGCATCCTGGAGCGGGCTATAGAGGTAAGGAGATTAAATGACATGGCCGATATGAGCCGAACCCTCACTAATTCCGGACCCAGGGCGTTAAATCGCGTGTTGCAGCTCTTCTTGAGGCCCATGAAAAGTCGACCAACCCAGAAACAGCTCCATTGGACGTAGAAGAAGACGAAGATGACTACGAGCCCGACTATTACACTGTCGAGGACAACGAACAGCTCATGAACAAGCTCGATTCCTCGCCTGCCGATGACATTCGAGAATTGCAGGCACCAGTTTTAAGCTCATTGTCATTGCCCGCCTTCAAACTTCCGCCGCCTCCCAGTTTGGATCCAGAACAAGCGGCAAGAGCTGGTCAGGGCGCTGTTTCACGCGTGTTCAGTACCATGAAAGCTCTTGAAGATCCAGCAACGAAGAGACCGAAAGCGGGCCTGAACAGACTTGCCGCTACCTCGTATGATCGCGACTCGTGGATAACGGTGATTATCCGTCTCGCTACTCGAGCAACGGCCGGGCTTGACGATGTCTCGCTCAAAGTGGAGGGTAGTGACATTGCACTGCCTACCGTTAGTATGGCTGATAGTATACGGGAGATGCTATATACTTACGTCCTCGAGGACTTTAGAAAACGGATCGATGTGGCAGTGACATGGCTCAGCGAAGAATGGTTCAAAGAACGGGTACAGCAACGGTTTGCATCCTCCCCCGATCAATCACGAGCCGCGCCGGCGAATTACGAGAAATGGACACTTCGTCTTGTGGATGCATTTCTACCATACCTCCATTCCCAAGATAAGGTCCTAACTCGTTTTCTGAGCGAGCTGCCAGAGCTCACCGTCCCGATACTTTCGAGAGTGCCAGCTCTGTGTCGAGATCCAAGTCTTGTGAACCTGGCGCTTACGAGTCTGTATTACCTAGTTGTATTCCGGCCGCCAGTCCGAGATATGGCGCTGGATACGGTTCAGGATATATGGACCGAGTATGAGGATGCTCGGCCAATGGCAGCAAAATACCTACAGCGATGGCGGCCCGGCTTTGTGGAGGCAGCCCAACAAGTGGCTGGTGAGGACAATAAAGCTCCACTAGGAAGTAATGGTAGTGCTGTTGGCGCAATTGTGTGAGGGGTCCCCCTATAATATGAATTGTCCCGGGAATATGGCACATGACAAAAATTACTAGTTTTTCGTCTCCATGTACAACAGTGCCATTTACATGGGGTCGGCTCAACGACATGTTCCCTACCAGTCTTTGCTTGAGCGAAGACTAGATCAAGGCACGGCGTTTGGAACAAGGCGAGCATCTGTATACAATTTTTCTTGATGCCGAGCCAAGGGTTTATATGATAGGTCATTACAGGAAAAGGCAACAGGGCTTAACAGAGGCGCGTTTGACCTCGTCTCCTTCTGTTACTCTTACATATTCCAATCGTTGGTAAATGACGGTCGCATACTTCTTGTAGCGAAGCAACTTTGGACTAATTATTAAGGTGTACTTGCGTATCGTTGGCGGAGAGAACCAAACGCGGAGCAAGTGTTCTAAGAGTGCCAATGTGTTTCATTTATGAGAGGGTGCTAGGTTACTAGTCAGGATGCAAGGCTTCGTTTTATTTGGATGGGAACAAGTACTATTGCTACCGCAAATACGCGTTCTCTGATTAATTGTCTTTGTGTCGTTGATGCAGGTTGACTTTTGGCGATATTATGGTAAGAATTCAAATGTACGAGTAGGTACCTAGTACTCAGCAGCTCTCAGCCTCATGAAAAGGCCGGTGGGCTTGCTCAGGGGTCATTTATGTCACGTACACTCTTGGGTCGTAGTGGGCTGTGCCGCTACCCCTTTTGATGTGGTGTGGCTTGATTCTGTCCTTGTATGCATCTCACCTGCCGACTGCTCTCAATTAGGGTTATAACCAACCTTTTTTATTGGAAAACAAGAAATTCCCATAAACAAAAGCCATCATCATCATCATCTCATTCAACCAATACAGCACGCCTCTCGTCATCAAAATCCAAAAAAAAAAACAAAAAAAAATGGAGGATAAAACGATCCAAAACCTCATCACTTGGGCCGAAACAAAAGGCGTCCAAATGGACGGGATTGAACCACGAAGAATCCCGGGCCGGGGCGTGGGTATGATGGCGACGCGCAAAATAAAGGTGGGCACCGCACACTCCCCCGACCCCGAACCTTTCCCCGATCCCCCCGAAACTTGCTCGCTCTAAATACCTACCTTACCTAAGTAATAAGTGAAACCCCCCCCTTCTAATCTAATCGGACAACAGCCCGGCGAAAGAATCCTACACGTTCCAGAGAAAGCAATATACAGTCTGCACAACCTCGCCATGGCGTTGTCGTCACCGGCCTCGTCAGATAATATTATCAACATGCCATTACACGGCTTACTTGCCCTAGACCTATCTCTTTCCACTTCCTCTTCTTCTTCTTCTTCCTTTTTCCCTTCTTGTTCATCATGGACCGAAATCCTCCCCACATACACCGACTTGAAAAATTCCTTACCCTTCCTCTGGCCGGCGGGATTACAGAATCTTCTCCCGTCACAAGCGAAGCGAGTTTTGCGGAAACAACAGGAGAAATTTGCTAGGGAATGGTCTCTCCTCTCTTCATCATCATCATCATCATCATCGTCATCACCACATCAACAAGTCATAAAAAGCGAAAACGAGAGGGAAAAAGAAAAGGAAAGATTCGAATATTTCTGGCTAATAACAAACACCCGGACATTCTTCTACGAAACCGAGGAGATGGATAAGAAGGGATACGCATGGGAGGATAGACTCTGTCTATTACCTCTCGCGGATCTGTTTAATCATACCTCTGACAATAAGAAGGCTTGCAAGGTTTCTTGGTGGGATGGAGAGGGGTATACTATTGTTGCCCCTCCCCCTTCTTCTTCTTCTTCTTCTTCTTCTTCTTCTTCTTCTTCTTCTTCTTCTTCTTCTTCACCTTCTTCTCATACTAAAAATAAAGCAGTGTACGAAAAGGGAGAAGAAGTATTTATTCAATATGGCGAGTATGGGAATGATTTCTTACTTGCGGAATATGGATTCATCTTGTCCGAGGAGGGGGAGGGGAAGGGGAATAAGTTTGATTGTGTGGGGTTGGATGAGGTTCTTCTGAACAAGTTAAATGGACTTGTTCATGAGGATGAGGAACAGGATGAGGATGCAGGTGGATATGTGTTTAAGCCAGGAGAGGGGGGAGGGGTTTGTGAGAAGACGAAAGAGGTTATTATCAACCGCTTGGAAGGAGGAGGAGGGGGGGTTGATGTCGAGAGCTTACTTGGCGAGTTGGCGGATATTGTGCAGGAGAGGTTGGTCCGGTTGAGGGAATCGCGGGTAGGGGAAGAGGAGCAACGGAGTCTTTTGATTAGGAGGTGGGAGCAGATAGGCGAGATTATTGCCGGGGAAATAGGGGGAAGATGAAGGTTAGGTTAGGTGTTTATTTGTTTCCATACTTTCGATACGCTCTGGGTCAATGATGAGCTTTTGACGGGCGCAACTCATCCCTACTTTACAATAATGGATTTCATGGCGCAGATGCCTTTACAGAAAAAGTAGGGCAACTGTAGGGACAAGAAAGGGTGATTAAGCTTGATGGCGGTTCACTTACAAACATTATCAAGTTCGATTAATATATATCAAGAATCTATCATTGGTTGAGTTATTTTACACATATAGTTCCAGAAAGCAGCAAAATATTAAAGAGAAAGACCTAATTACTAATTCGACGCAAAAAAGGGGTAACATAGGAAGGATAAGCATCAAGTTACTATCCCCCTCTTTTCTAGGTTTTAGCGTTTCTCTTTACAATTCCACATATGCCTCTTACTTAGCACTACGAGTATTATTTATGAAGTGATATTATTCATTGATGTCCCTGTTACATCCACAGAGAATATCGAGTTTGATAATAGAAATCTTTCTTTTCCAAAGTTACATTGTTACACTACGTGAGCTAAACAGGAAATGAAATATGTAATACAAAATGTCCATTGTATTTCTATGCCCTTTCCCATGTGTTTCTCTTGCGAGACTTATTTATTTATTTATTTCTTTCTATTGTTTGGAACTCTATCCGATTTGCTTTCTCTCGCGAGATTTATGTCATTTCTTTCTATGATTCTGATTTGAAAATTCCCCTCTATCTCAAATAAGCACCGTGGGGGAAAAGGGGCAATACAAGGGGAAGAAGAAGATCGGAAACGCCCTCCGTGTATGCATGTATGTATGATGTGTGTGTTATATGGTACAATTGCTTTAAAAGAAACTCTCATCACGTCGGACTATCGCCCGTAGTATCAAGGATCTTATCGATATCATTGATATCAAACTTGAAGCCGACTTGATCGCCTACGCTTAGCGGTTTGTCAAAGTCATCGCCGCTCACTACCTCGTCTTGCCATGATGAGTCTTCTGCTGGCGGAGGCTCGTTCGTTTCGTTGGGTGTTAGATACGCTTGGTCAAATTGTTGTGGGTGAGGCGATTCGGTGGTGTTGGTGCTGGTGGGGTCTAGCTGGTGATAATCGCTTGTTCCGAAGCCGTTGTTACCGCCTTCATAGAAGATGCCTAGACCGTAATTCTCTCTTCCTTCCTGGGGGGTCGTCGACATTAATGAGGGGTCGATTTGGTGATGGTATTCGGCTGCATGACGGAATGACTGGTGTTGATGGGGGCGTGAGTGTGGTGTCTGCATGCGATGTTGGGGGTTCTGTGTTGATGTTGGGGGGGTTATGAGTTCGTATGAGTGGCCTAGTTGTGGTGATCCATGGAACGAGGACCCGGGCGAATCTGTCTTGTTCGCGTAGACGTTTTCGATATAAGCAGGATGAGGATGATGATGATGATGCGGATGCATACCATAGGGCACTTGGCCGCCATAGTGGTGGTGCGGATACGACTGCTGCGTGAACTCGGTCGTTTGCTGGTAATACTGTCCTTGTCCAAGCGCTGCCCCGTACTCTGCCGGCCGGGGCTTGCCGGGATTGGAATACTGGAAGGAGGAAGGATGTGGCTGGCGCGCATGGGCGGCATATCCGCCTGGGAGCCGCGTGTGTTGTAGGTTGGGAGACGGCGATGCGTAGACCGAGTTGTACCCAGGCGCAGGGACAAATACCATATCGAGATCTTGCTCGTGATATCGGGCATTCCGCATCGTGTTGCGCGAAGGTGGTCCACTGTGCCAGTCGTGGATATCGTAGTCGTCGAGGTTAGAGGCGTTGTCATCGACCGAACCACCGTCGTCGTGACGGCTAACACTGCCTCCGCTACCCGCTTTCTTGATCTTGGACTTGGCCGGCGCGAATTTGTAGTCCGGAAATGCGATCTTATGATTATTCCGCTCGATCTTGGCCCACTCGTCATACTGATCCCGCAACTCCTGAGGCTCCATGTTCCAGCTGAGGCCACACACTTGCGATATAACCTGATGGTTGTCATGGCCCTTCTCCGGTTTTCCCTCGTTGACACGCTCTTCTCTTCGCCGTATGTCGTCCAGTCTCTTCCACTCTTTGGTGCGGTTCTGGTATGCTTTCCTATACAGCATAAAGGCGTTCATCGGCCGCTTCACCTTTCCATTTTTGGATTGCTCGACTTCCTGTTGACGCGCCAATGCCGACCGGTTCACGTACGACTGGATATCCGTGTCTATTACGTTCGTCAGGTCTTGTACCAGTTGGCTCAGGGGCTTGCCAAGCAGGATAGCCCCCCTTTCCAGTCGATCATCGTCCCCGGCCTTCTTTCTCCTTCTCGCTGGTCGAGGTTTTGACACTTCTTTCTTAACACCTGCCGGCCGTGTCAGTGTGTTTGACAGTGAAGGTCTCGTATTCGCCAGTGAAGACCTTGTAATCGCCCGTCCGCTTCGAGTGGTCATTACTCCATCATTGGGGACGGGTGTGGGTGGTGAAGTAGCAGGTGTGCTGTAACCATTGACAGGAGTCTGTGTAACAAAAGGATGAGCATTAGCATATCGATCACGTCTTGCGAGACTTAACAGACCATGTTGTCTTACCGTTGAATGGCCTATATCAGGCAGCTGGGGATAGGGACTAGGGTCGATGGCATATGAAGCCTGATAACCTCCTGGATATGAAGGAACTGCGTAAGGAGATGCCTGGTTTATCGGCGTGTGATGATCAAACACCGGCATCATGTCCACCTGTGGAACTGGGCTCGAATATCTAGAGTGTGGGTTGGATCCCAAGTGGCTGATGGTATGTTTATCTTTCTGAGAATATAATTCCGAGTTCGTATTGTGCTGTATGAGTTGTTGGAAGCCGCTATGGAACGTATCGTCGATAAGACTAATAGTATGCGGTCCAGGTGATAGCAATTCTCCCTTTTCCATCTCAACGGGATCCTTTTATCTAAGTCAAAAAGCGGCGACACTGGATATTAAAGCTAGGTAACCTGTGAAGCCCATCTGTTAGAACAATGGTTGTGTTGTGTTATTCAATGAAATAGGGGATAAAGACTATGACATACACAGATGGTAAAGTGAAAGAAACCGTTCAAAGAGAAACGATTGCTTTCTTCTGAGCAAACTGGAGCAATACGTAGCTTCTATCGTGTCTGTTTATTCGTCTACCGTGCATGCATATTTACATACATAGAGCGGTCTGTCTGGCGGAATGGATTCAGGGGGCTCCGTATGTCGGTTATCGTCATGCAGTTCGGTCAACCCAGATGGGTGGAGGATCGAATTATAGACCGGCAAACGGAAACGAATGTGGTTGAACGATACAGAAATACAAGCAGTGAGCTTGAACAACGTATTGATGGTATGTACGGTCTGGACAGCAAGTGGCGATAGAACCTTGGGACGTCTCCGGGCCGGAAGTAACCTATCCCTGACCTGTCCCACGGTGAGCATTTAGAGTTCCCAAGTCCGGTGTGTCCACAACCTTATTAAAAGTGTAACAAAGTAGCTGATTTCCGGGGTAAGGATGTAGCAAGAAGAAAGGGGGGGGGGCTGGTACGTATGATAGATGAAGATGCGACCTACTTCGATTCTTGATACACAGGGGGAAAGGAACGGGGGGTTATCGAGTTGCTGAACCCTTCAGACCTAATGAGGGAGGCAGCGAGCAGTCGTGCTAAATCGACGAGGCGGAATATCCAATGTGATAGCCTAACACAATATCAGCCCCTAAACTTTAGTCTCATCTGATACATCTTTTTCGACAGTTCCAGTTGCCGTCTTCTCCATGTATCACCAATCCCCCCTACACACAACCACCAATTCCTACTCAACACTGACCGCTGGCCACTGACCGCTTTCCCGACAAATCCAGCTGCCATCTAGTGAAATAGGTGGTAGAGGAGTCTGGGATAGGCTAAGTCAAGAAGCCATGGCGGTAGTTTCCAGCCGCAACGTGAGATCTGTCAGAAACCGGGTCTGGGTCTCCGGCAGCCGGTGCAAACTAGATGAAGGAGAGAGAATGGGGATGCATAGGGATGAGATGCACATATGCTATGCACATGTCGGTGGGTAGGGACATACATGCAGCATCCGTCGGTCAGTTGAAAGAAGGGACTTCTTGTACGAACCTATTGCACGTTTTTGGTTTCTTTGACAAGCAGTGTAAGCCTCTTGTTATGCGAGTGAAAAGAGGTCGAATGGTGCTTTGTGTGAAGCCTGTTTTGTTGCTTCCTTTGCAGGGTATCGTCAAGTGAAGCTGTTCAAGTCGGGTTGCACAGTTACCAGGGGCAAAGATAGAATCCAACCGGGGGTAAAGACGGGCTCGTGCCTCGTAATGGGAGTGTGTTTCCAGAGAGATGATTGATATAGGTTGGGATCCCATGCCCCCTAGTTTACGGGCTGAACCTGGATGGTTATGGGCGAGGAACTATAGGATGATGTAGTGAGGTGGCCTCCCTCCCTTACAAGCTCCACAGGATAATAAGG
This sequence comes from Poronia punctata, assembly GCA_022579005.1. Lineage (NCBI taxonomy): Eukaryota > Fungi > Ascomycota > Sordariomycetes > Xylariales > Xylariaceae > Poronia > Poronia punctata. The sequence goes on along the minus strand of MU401503.1, from coordinate 88,672 downwards.
ATTATCCTTTGTTCTATTTCCTTTCTATCTTTTCAAGGAGAAACAACCGGGACACGGCAGCGGCAATCTCCCCGTCGACGAGTATGAGAATATGGGTAGGGCTGCTGCGTCTTGTGCGTCTTGTGTGACTTTTGGGGTTGAGGCCGACTAGTGACGGGATTGTCGAGTGCAGGAGATCTGAATAAGATAGTGGTTACGCCGACGAAGGGCAGGGTCTTGAGCTTGTTGATTTGTCCGTGATGAGTGGTAGGTAAGCATGCCACCAGCATGTCAAAGGATATTAGTCGGGCTCGTCCCACAGAGAGTATATCATGTGTGTAAGTCCTCGGAACTAGCTTCTCAAAGCAACTTCCACCGACGAGGGCGACTGATAGTGCCCGGGCCGGATCCAAGACGGCGAACGGACAGGCTACTAGGGTTGTGGTCTTTGTCAAACCAAGGATTGCCTAGATAGGTACAGGAATAGCAACAAAAAGGTATACTCTCTACATCTCCTCGGTGAAAGAGGATCCCTGGTCTTGTAGTTAATTTGTATTGCCCCCTCGAGCTTTTCCTTTGACGTTCCGAGCCTAGACTACCGGTTCCGGAAAGGAGAGGAGACGAGAGGCGGAAACGCTCACAGTGGGAGATTATTAAGCTGGCCATACTTTTTACCCGAGCTAGGTACTTCTGGGTCCACGATTGTCTCGAGGCCGTGTTTGGGTTGGAAAGGTACAGATATTTGCTCTCTTGGGCACGAAACACCTTTAGGTGTACTGTGGTGGCCGATGCTCCGGTGTTCCACCTTTCGTTCTGCATCGTAACTTCTATTCTTAGGGTCCTGGTTCTTTCCTCAAACTCAGATGCTATTGGCGTTGTTGTGACTTATGTCCGATACATTTCACTTCAAATTAGGTAAAGGGGGCATTGCATCATTTTCAGTACGAGACGGCAAGCCTGTTCTTCCTGCTGTAGACCTCAGGTCTCTTTTTATTATTGTGACAGAAAGTTGGCATGTTGTAGATTGGCTAGTGGTACTTGTTGTTCATTAAGCTGAGAAAGGCAGAGCTATTGCCGCCACAGGTCGACTAGGGCAATACATCGCTAATTACTAGGAAAGCGCGGCTACGAGACGACCTAGAGAGGGAGGCGTGTCTGGAATGTCGTTTCCCCAGAGCGCCGAAAACGTGTGGGAGAGACCCAGATTCGCCACTCTACCACATTCCTTTGACAACCTGTTAAAGGAAATGGCCAAATGCAGAAAAAGGTGTACGTAACTAGCTCACCTAGTTTAAAAAGATGATGATGCAGATTGCTTTACGACTTGGAGATGAAGAATTGTCTGTAGGTCACCACAGGATGTAGGTTATTTTTACGAATGTACCTCATGCCCTCCCCGCGCGCAACCTGAGACACTCGTCTCCCATGATGCCAATCAGGAGAGACAGCTTATTTCACCCAGAAATTACGCTAGACAGCACTATTCCTATCGTTCGAATTATGTCCGCAACCAACTACAATATCCGTTCTATACCGTTTACACTGTCTATCCCTGTCCGCAATGGCGGCTGCTAGCATTAGCGTTGATGGCTGTTTGAACGTCAATTCCTGCGGACATAATCAACCCACCTGATAAGGTGAACTGTTTGGAGCTGTCGGTGAGCCGGAAACTAAACGGAAAGACCGAGCCCAACGTTGGTTGATGGCAAGACGTGCCAGCCAATACACGGTTGAGATTGGTCTGCCGTTCAGTCTGTCCAAAAGACACCAGGGGCTAAGAACCCAAATGGCCAAGGTGTGACACCCTACCTCCCCATCGAACTTACATTTTGTGATGGAGTCACGTGTGCTGTGTCTCTGTGAGATTTACTAAGCGAGCGCCTGGGAAGCCTGCTAGAGAAGTCTACAATTAGATGTTATCTTTCTATACTGTTGTCTATGCGGGCTCGCTGTGGACAACCGCTTGTCACCTACGTGCTACTGTTGCTAAGCTGTTTGGTCTACACCTAACCGGTGTTGGCCTATCCACAACTATGTTTGGCGTGAAGGGAATCTTGAACTTGTTGGGCATATATGCGTACCTACTGTTTGACTACGGTAGACCGTGGCCGCTGCGGATGGTATCCGAAACTCTACATTGTGAATGAATATACCCATAGACTACGACATTTACTGGCTATTTCCAACCTGACTTACCATCTCTGAGCATAGCCCCGAAATCATTCCACGTACTTTAGATACAAGATGCCGTATCCTTGCTCTGGTGTCTACTTCCTTACTAGCCATGTTTCGGCGCTCTGGCCATCGGTTCACCCGGGCTGTCGGAACGGTATGATAGGTCAACTCAAAGGGAAAACAACGTCACCAATCATTAGTCGCAGAAGCATCTTGTAATTACGGGGCAAATGTTATGTTCGTCAGGCCGCCCTCGTTTGTCCATGATCGTAAATGGCTAACTTTGTAAGTCCACACTCAGGCACCGCGAACTCATGTGCAAGACATATACGAATGAGAAACGTAGAAGGTAATAGTCGGTGTAGAAACGGGCGTGAGTCCGTGACTGCCGGCCAGAGGGAACCTGTCTGTCGGTCGTCCCGTGAGGTGGTGATTAGCAAAAATAAAATATAGTCTTGATGAAACAAGTTATTAAGGAAGGTTCAAAACGAAGACCGGAGCAAGAGGTGAGGGGAACACACGTAGAACCTCACCTCACGTGCACCTAAGGTATCCTTGGTCAGAATTGCGGCTACATGCATGTCCCTATATTATACTGTACATAACATACATACGAATCTGTATGTTGATATAGGCACAACGCACTTCACGTCTATTCTAACTGCGAGCCGGCCTGGTTACTGTTGAAGCACTTTTTAGCCTGGTCTATCTGGTTTAATCCAAGTTTCCTTTATGTTCATGTAACCCTATTAACCCCCCCTTTCCACTTAGATATGGAAACGGGCCTAAACTGGGCTTAGTCCAATATACACTGAGGATACCCGCGAACACATCATGGGTAATGTATAGAAGCATGTCCGACCCGAGACAGTCACATGAACTGAGGATCGAGAAGTTTTCAGTGGGATGAACACTGTCGGTTGTTGTTATTATTCTATTGTCTAACGCGGAGCCCATTTGAACGCCTAAGGATGGATCATATCTCATACAATTGTCACAATTGTCTGCTCCTAAAAATGTTAAGCAAATAATAGCCCCATCATTTGTCCTGGTTCCTGCCACACTCAAATGCTCAGGACATGGCCTAATCTCGCTAGATTTTAGACTTGAATCTGCCTGTTGTCCTTTGCGTTCACCACAACACCGTATACTAAGAAACTACATGGGTAAAACCACATCAAATATCACTCCCGAAGCTACTTGAGGGCCTTGACCCTATTCGAGTAGGATCAGAAGGTTTGACAGGTGGTGTTAGGATTTGCTTCGAAGGTGTCGGGGGCAAGGCCGTGGCGGGAGGCAGTATTGCAGGAGTGGGCGACGAACGGATGCCCCTGTCAAATTTTTGAGAGGGAGGTGGGGAGCGTTTCATGGGTGACAGGCCATTCCTACTTGGTGGAAGGCTAGGGGTCGTCTCGCCAGGCCGAAAGGGGGAGTTATCGAGTTGAGGTGTCACAAGTAGACTCCGGTGACTTGGTGTGGGTGCATTGGGGGTTTGGGCGGGCACGGGAAACACCGTTGATACGACATTTGGTGGCGAAGCAATATTCAGGTGTTCGTCTGCAGTATCCACGGGCTTCTTCAAAGGAGAACCAGACCTAGCCGCTACTGATGGTATAAATGCGGCAGCGGTAGGGATGGAGGGTATATTATTCGACGACAGTGTCTGGGGACTACTCTTAGAGGGAGCATGGAATATTCCTTTCTGAGGCAGTTTATGTTGGCTACCTGCTGGTTGGGTTGCATCGGTGGGCGAGGACGAGTTGAAGACTGTCGAGTAGGCTCTGGACTTGTTGGGCGATTGTTGGGGCGGTGATAACGCAGGGTGTGGTGACGAGAAGGCATGAACCCCGTCACCGTTGGTATACGGCGATGCGGGTGGGAGGGCATGGCTCTGGCCTGCTGGCTTGACCGGAATAGTTGGGAACTCGGTGGGCTGTTGCACCGGTGGTAGCTGTGATCGATTGATAGCTCCTGCTTCGATGCTGGACCCCGGCTCACCTCCTTCTCGTGTTGGAGCTTGTTGTGGTTGAGACGGCTCTTTGCCATCCGTCTGAGGCGCCGAAGAGCTGTCCGGTCGCCGAACCTTCAACTTTATATAGGGCTGTTTCTCCTCTCCTGAATCCAATTGTTTCTGTCGCCGGCAGCTTTTGCATATAAAGTGGAAGTCGGCTCTATCGGCTTCCTCCTCACTGATGCCAACGCACTTACTGTGCTGCCACCCATTACATCTTTCGCAGGCAATGCTGTGGGTGCCATCATCGACTTGGCCGTATACACCACAGATACAGTCGAAAATCCAGTCATCGCCTTCTTCCTCTAGTTCTTGCAAGACTCGCTTATTCCGCTCGATTTCCACTTTGACCCGTCGTTCTGATAGCCTAGCGTCTCCCATTCTCTTACTGCCCTCTGAAAGTTGCGCAAGTTCTTCTTCGTGCTGCAATCGCCGAGTTTCACGTTCTTTTAATCTCTCCTCTCGAGATTTCGCGCGCATCTCGTGCTCCCTCTCGGCTTTCAGGCGCTTCTGTTCCTCCTTCTTCGCTGCCTTTTCTTCCCGCTGGCGCTTTTCTTCCTCTTCTCTAGCTTGCTGCTGTATTCTTTGCTGTTCCGCCTTGCTAGCGAGGCGGCTTGACCTTTTAGCGTGGGCTAACTTCTCGAGGTTGAGCAGCTCCCTTTCTCTCTGTAATATCTTCCGTTTGCGTGCTTCCTCCTGTTTTTCTAGGATAGGGAGCAGGTGCTCTTCGATAGTGCTTCGGAGGATCTTTTCATTCTCATCGCGAGATTTTTGTATAGTAGCAAGGAATGCTTTAATATCTTCCAGTCCAACCCCTATGCACTCCCACTTGGCGCCGCCGAGGCCGTCGTCTTCGGGCTCGGGTGCATCATCCTGATCTGGCTCATCGTCATCGGCGCCACTGCGAGTTTGAGCGGTTGATCTTGACGTCCGGCGTCGTTTGGCAGCCCTTGCAGCGGCTTTCGCCTTTTTCGAATTCTTCTTTGGCTTCCAAGCCGGAGCCGGTGTAGGCGGGGCCGGTGTTAAGCGGTAAAGTCGGTTGTCATCCAGGATGTAATATTCGCGGTCGTCGCTATCCCACCCAGAGGGTTCAATGCGCTATTCTTGTTAGCTTTATATGGTAACTGTTATTGCAACGGCTACGAACCCAGTCAGTTTGGTCGCTAGGCTTCTGCTCGTCCATCTTTTCCCGAATACGTTCGGGGTGGAGCATGACCCATTGCGTGAGTTGTTGGAGGACTCGTATCTGGACCAGGCGTGTGAGCAAGCTAAAGGATAAAGACGTAAAAGGCCGGGTAATCAGACCTTTAGTATCGGATCGAAGTCGTTGAATTTTGCTGGCGACTCGTCGGTCCCAAAAGGGTTGCGATCTGGAGCCTTGGCAACATATTGCCGACGGGTATACTCATCAAAAAGATCATGACTATGGCATATGTTAGCTGTCTTCTATTCCTTCCCGATTAAAGGTCACTCAACATACGTAAGTCCTCGATGAGAGGACACAAACTTTAGCAATGCGAGCCCAATGTCCACAAGAACTGTTGATTGTGGCTTGAGGCACTCGGCTTCTAGGTCCTAAGGTTGGGTAAATATGTCAGATCAAAGCCTACTCCCAGTGTAGATTGGAAATGGGACCACCGTACATCTATGTCGAGACTGTCCTCAATCTTGACAACTCGGCCAAAGAGATAGATCCACTGGAAAAGGTTCGCGAACTGCCATGAATTTCTTAGCCGTTGAAGGAGATCTGACTCGGGCGAGATCTGTTGAGCGTCGGCCTCTGGTTCGATTTCGCGCAACGCGCGTTTCCGGGCTGGCATCGCGCGTGTAAATGATAGAAGGTCTACTCGTAGGTCGTTGGACTGGGTAACGAGGTGCACATTTAGGGTTGGTGTCTTTACGTGTGGTAGTCGGAATCAAAATGATGCAATGAAGATAAGGCGTGGCATCGCCAATCGCCCAAGGTAGCAATGATATAATTACTGAAGGGCTAAACAGGCTTGAGCTTCAATACCGAATAATTTAGCACAAATGTTGCTTGACAGTCTCAAGTTCCAGGGCTTGCAAGTATGAACAAACTACGTCTCTGTCAGGTTTCTGAGTTATCGCATGTGGGATTCCTGGCGCGACGGAGGGCGTCATTACGCGACGGCACTATAACGTACAAGGTGCTTAGTCTAGTGGATGTGGGGCCTTGCTATTTTTTGCTCCTACGTGTACACGTACATTTTGTACCTCTAAGGTACGCCCTAATTACGCGTACACGGTGTAGATATTTTAGTTCAACGGTATCTGCATGCATGATGTACGCGGCCCTGTACTCGGTACCTTTGGTACTTGGCCCAGCAAGAAGATAACAGTTTATCATCAACCAGCATACTAGAATGTGTGATGGCTCATTTACAAGTTATTTGATTCGAGGCCTACACTATTTGCAAGTTAATCCCAGTTCTTGCAAGCAACCTGAGCAAATGAATAGGGAGCTGGGTTAATTATTTCCTTATATTCGAACGTAGGTATACGATAATACAGGACTTCCAATTCCAAAGCCTTGCACTGCCCTGAGGAGGTCGCTTTCAAACCACTAAGAATAGGTGCACGGGTCGCTCCTTTCCGGTTGTGGATAAGGTGCAATTTGATACCACGTACATAGGTAGTCTACATGGATACGTACCGTTGTATTAGGAGGTACGAGCAGCAAGTAGGTAGGTACGACAAGGGGGAGGCTGGCCCATCCTGCCGTCGGCTCCTAACCAGACCTTTGAGATCTTGGTTCAAGCTACAAATTTCCATTTCCTATTATTCCCTTCTTCGATTTTGTTGTAGACGTGTAATGTTACTTGTGACAAACGAGTACACTCTTTTGCATGTGTCAGTTCTGACATTTATCTTATCAGCGCTCCGAGCCGCTATCCACGTGTTCTTTGCAGTCGACAATCGCTCGTTTCAAATCTGGTCGTCACTGGTTCGAGGGTCTAATGATCCTGTGAGATTCGTCAGCCGCTAAGACTTAATCGGCTTAAAAGAAAGGATAATATTCAAAATACCTACGCCAATTCGAACGATAAGTAACGGGGTTAGGGATCATTGCTAGCTGTCATCGCGTAGGAATGCTATCAACTTTGTTCTAGACGCTTGTCGCGAGCGCGCTTTTGCTCTTTACCTTGTTCTCGATGTTCCTGAATGTGCCATAATACTGCCGTTTATATGACCCGACACTCATCATGACTGGGTCGCCGGACTCTCGCCGACAATCCAGACAGTCGCAGCGAGCTTCGTCTGGATCCGGTCGGCAATCCATACCTCTGCAAGACCTCGGGAGACAGCAAAGCCAACATCGGCACAGGTCTGGAGAGGCTGGGTCCCTGGCGGACCGCAACCTGCCTGCCATCTCGACCTATTGGGAGGGTAACCAGTTCTCCCACGACCACGACGATGGTTACGAGTTGACCCCGTCCTCTCCCTTCGACGCATCTGCCCTACAGGCAGCCCTTCCGCCTGAAATCCATCCGGCCCATACTACCCAGCAAGATCCTCCACGACCAGCTTCGGACTCGACGAACCCCTACATAACTCGGACTCCGTACTACGAGGAGACCCCTCAAGATGACTACTTCGACTCTGACCGGGCCCCCCTCACGTCTTCCGCCCAGCCCATATCTGGCGCGCCTCTAGACGCACCGCAGTCCGACGGTCAGCCAAGAGATAGTTTCCAGACTGTCTCCGATATAGATAATAGCCCTCGGCCAGGAGGACGGGCAACCCAGCTACTTGGGTTTGATCTGGAAAACAACCCAGAAGGGGGCAGGCATCGTAGCTATGGCCAATCACTGGCACCTCGCAGTCCCCGATCCTCACGGATCCAAGGGCCGACTGATGCGCTGTATAAGGCTGGGTCGATTGTTAGGGCCATGTCCCAGCGCGTGGTGAACGTCAGTGGTGAGGCAGAGTCTATTGAGAAACGTCAGCAGCGTTCGAGATCCCCAAGTATGGATGGACGCCGTCCATCCGTCAGCCGCCCGCCTTCTCGATCAGGTGCTAGTACTTCGTACCAATCTCAGCTTTACCCGCCATCGCCCATCGAAAAGAAAGGCGAGCCTGAGTGGCGGGCCCCAGAGGTTCCTCTGCCTCCACGCCGTGCCGGACCCATGCCAAATCCTCTAAAGGGCCGTTCTCTTGGCATCTTCCCTCCTGATAGTTTTGTCCGGCGGAAGCTTTGCGATGTCTTGGTGCATCGTTACACGGAGCCCATGCTTCTGCTCCTAATAGTCTTGCAAGCAGTTCTACTTGTTGTTGAGTCAGCGCATAATGTTTTCCGAGAGGGTTACGGACGAAAACCGCTTTGGAATCCATCGTCTGGCATAAACTGGGCGATCCTCGTCATTTTCATCATATTTAGCCTGGAGATAGTGGCTCACGTTATCGTTTCTGGCTTCATACTGAATCCAGCCGAGTATAGCACGATTGATCGCAAACAAGGCTTTCGGAAGGCCATGTCAGATCGATACAATGCCGCATTCCGGCCTCAGCGTCATAAATCGGTCAATGCTCCTCGGCAAGAGAGCTACGGACCGTCAACATTTGCACGGTCCCTCACCATGATGCACGTCATGCCAGAGACAGTCGAGGAGCAAATGCGATTACACCTCGCGCGCCGTGCGTTCTTGCGTCATGGTTTCAACCGGCTTGATTTCGTCGCGGTCGTTTCTTTTTGGATCGCCTTTGCGCTCAGCATCACCGGGTTGGAAAAAGAATATCACCTGTATATATTCCGAATGCTCAGCTGTCTCCGAATCATTCGGCTCCTCTCTCTCACCAAGGGCACAGCGGTTTGTCTCTACAATGACCCCACGTCCCACGGTTCCTTGCTAACCAATGATGTAGATCATTTTACAAAGTTTGAAGAAGGCGGCGCCGCTGCTCCTCCGTGTTGCCTTTCTGATAGGGTTCTTTTGGTTGTTGTTTGCTATTGTGGGTGTCCAGAGTTTCAAATCGAGCTTGAGTCGTCATTGTGTCTGGTTAGACCCCCTGCAACCCCTGAATCTCACAGCCAGCTATTCCAACGACATGACGTTTTGCGGTGGCCACATCGATAACATTACGGGCAAACCTGCTCCCTGGGTCAAATTCGACGAGACGGCCACGGGAGACAGGTCACTCGACCACCTAATCCAAACTAGAGGTGCCCCAAAAGGATTCATCTGTCCCCAACGCTCGATTTGTCTCGAGCAGGACAGCCCTTTTAACGGGACTGTCAGCTTTGATAACATAATCCAGTCGTTAGAGTTGGTCTTTGTCATCATGAGTGCCAACACTTGGTCTGATCTCATGTACTACACCACCAACTCGGACTACCAGGCCGCCGCCCTTTTCTTCGGCGCGGGCATCATGATCATGATGTTATGGCTAACCAATCTGCTCATTGCCGTAATCACGACCTCATTCCAAGTCATACGGGAGGAAAGTAGAGCAAGTGCATTCACGGCCGATGATCAAGAACCCCTCCTGGCCGGGCTACATGAGCCACAACTACGGAGAACCTCTACCCTACAGCGAATGTACAACAAGACATCACTGGTTTGGGTTCTCCTCATCGCATTCGACATCTTTGCCCAAGCCTGGAGAAGCTCGAACATGGACCAGGGGCGCAAGGAGTTTATTCTTGTCGCCAATATCGTTGTTACTTCTCTACTGGACGTGGAGATTGCCATCCGGATCATGGCCGACTGGAGGTCATTCCACCGAAAAGGCCGGAACTTGGCCGATCTCTTCCTTGCAGTGGTAAACACAATCATCATCTTCCCTCAGATCCGCCGCAGGGAGGAAGTCTATGCCTGGCTTACCATATTCCAAATCCTCCGTGTTTACCGCGTAGTACTGGCAGTCCCTCTTACACGGGATCTCATCCTGCTGACACTCGGCAACGTGGCTGGTATCGGTAACCTCATCTTGTTCGTGTTCCTCATCACTTGGATCATGGCAATCTTCGCCGTTCAGTTATTCCGGGGCGAGATACATCTATATGACGACAACGGGGACCTCAACAATATCTCGTTCTACAATATTTGGAATTCGTTTCTTGGCATGTATCAGATCCTTTCAAGTGAAAACTGGACCGATATACTGTACAACGTAACATCCTACACCAAGAAGTACAACACGTCGTGGTATGGGGCTATATTTCTCATCGGCTGGTTCATCCTTTCGTTCTTCATTCTCGTCAACATGTTCATTGCTGTCATACAAGAGAACTTTGATGTTTCCGAGGACGAGAAGCGATTAGAGCAGGTCAAAGCCTTTCTACGCAGGGAGGATACAGGCTCGACCGCTGCTAGTAATGTTGCCCTCTCGGAAATCTTCGGCTTCGGGAGACAACGGCAGAAGCGAGAGCTCCTCGACTATGGGCCGGCCTCGATGGAAATGCTTTTGAAGGAGGCTGTGGTGAGGGAGTTTCTCGACGACCCGTCGGATCCTCTCAACCAGACGGGCACGACCGACGGTGACAGCCCACCACCCGAAACTATGAAGGCTCCTGCGACCCGCCTAGGCCCTATTTCTTGGGTCTGGAATAAATTGCAGGAAAGGTTCAGTGGCAAGGAGCCCAACCCGTTTTACTCGAATACAATGTTCGAGAGCTCCTCGTATGCTGCGCTAGACCCGCGACAGATGGCTCGACAAGCGGTGGCTGCCACGGCGGAGCGGCGCAAGGCACAAAAGGAGTATCTACGGCGCCATCCAACCTACAACAATGCACTCTATATACTGACTCCCAGAAACCCGATTCGGAGATTCTGCCAACGCATTGTCGGACCAGGTAGAGGACATGAGAGGTTTGGCGGCGTCGAGCCTCACGTATTCGTCTGGCACGGCTTCTCGGGTTTCATCTACGCAGCGATCCTTGCCATGGTGGTCATCGCCTTCGTGACCACTCCTCTATACCAGAAGGAACATCAAGACCCGCAGGGCCGCATCCCATGGTTTGTGTGGGCCGACCTAGCATTCGCCGTCCTCTTCACCATCGAAGCTATGATCAAGATCATCGCCGATGGACTGTTCTTCACACCTAACGCATACTACCGAAGCTCGTGGGGCTTCATAGATGCTGTGGTTTTGATTACCTTATGGATCAATGTCGTCGCCTTGCTCTCCGACAGGTCCGTCTCGAGGGCTATCGGCGCATTCAAGGCGTTGCGGGCGCTGAGGCTCCTCAACATTAGTAATTCGGCCCGGGATATTTTCCATTCTCTTATTGTTGTGGCGGGATGGAAGATCATTAGTGTAAGTTTGGCATGACTAGGCCGGCAACCGCTGGAACCGCTGGAACCCCTCGGCTAACTAAAAATTCCAGGCTGCTCTTGTCTCTTTGTCCCTTCTGATACCATTTGCTATCTATGCGGTGAATCTATTTTCGGGGAAACTATTGAGCTGTAACGATGGCGACCTGACACAGCTTAACGAGTGTTTTGGCGAGTACCTAAGCGCACCGTCTAATCCGGACTGGGAGCTGCTTGCGCCCCGTGTGGCCGAAAATCCCTTTTTCAGCTTCGATGATTTCGCCTCGTCCCTGTTCATACTTTTCCAGATCGTATCGCAGGAGGGCTGGGTAGACGTCTCGTTTGCGGTCCAGTCGATTACTGGCCCTGGTCTCCAACCTCAGGACATGGCGTCCCTCGGGAATGCCGTCTTCACCATCGTCTTCAACCTCCTCGGGACAGTCTTTGTCCTCACCTTGTTTATTTCTGTCTTCATGCGCAACTATGCAGAGAAGACTGGAGTGGCCTTCTTGACGGCCGATCAGAGAAGCTGGCTCGAATTGAGGAAGCTGCTCCGCAACATTACACCTTCAAGAAGCTCGTACGGCGAATCGGAGAGCAAGTGGAAGAAGTGGTGCTACAAACGAGCAATCGAAAAGAGGGGCAAGTGGTACACGGCCAATACAGCTGTTTTGGTCCTCCACTTGATCTTACTGTTGCTCGAATATTATCCGGAACCGTGGTGGTGGTCTCAGACTAGGGGCGTGCTATTCCTTCTCTTTACGATATTCTACCTGGTTAATATCGTCGTCCGTATTGTTGGACGTGGCTGGGCCCGGTTTCGAAAGAGTTCATGGGATGTTTTCTCCTTGTTCACAGTGATCGGTGCCTTTGCGACCTCGGTTGTCCTGATCCCCCACCAAGACGGCAACGAGGCATTCGTCCAACTCCACAAGGGGTTCCTCGTCGGTATTGTGCTGCTCTTGATCCCGCGAAACGACGCGCTCGACCAGCTTTTCAAAACGGCGGCGGCCAGTCTAGGGACCATTTTCAACCTACTAGTAACATGGCTAATCTTCTTTTCCGTCTTCGCCATCGCCCTGACTCAGACATTCAGCTTGACGCGATTCGGGCCGGAAGAGGACGCTTACAAAAACGTGAGGAATGTTCCGAATGCGCTCATCCTTCTGTTCCGAATGAGTGTGGGCGAGGGTTGGAATGCCTTCATGGAGGATTATGCCCAGATCAAACATCCATTTTGCGTCGAGGATGAGGATTTCTTCAACAGCGACTGTGGCCATACCGCATGGGCACGTGTGCTGTTCGTCGCCTGGAATCTCATCAGCATGTACATTTTTGTCAACCTGTTCATCTCGCTCATCTACGAGAGCTTCAGCTACGTATACCAACGATCCAACAGCATGGTCCAACTCGACCGTGACGAGCAACGAAGGTTCAAGGAGGCTTGGCGGAGTGTCGATCCGGAAGGCACCGGCTTCATCAGCAAAGAGGCCTTCCCCAGACTCCTCGGAGAACTCTCGGGCGTGTTTGAGATGCGTATCTACGACCATGAAGACTCGGTTGGCCGCATTCTCGAGGACGTGCGAAACGATCATGAGACGGGGCGGCATTCATCTATCGGAGCCAAAAAGACGGACCTCGGTGGCATAGATCTGAAGAAGTTGAAGGAAAGGATGGCAATGATGGACACGGACAAGATACGCGAACGACGCCGTCGCTACAACTTGTTCTACGAAGAAGTCATGGTCTCGGCAGACCCTGTTCGAGGCATCTCATTCACTCAGGTACTCATGCACTTGGCGCATTATAATATGATTAATGACAGCAAGTGTCTGAAGTAAGTCGAGCATGCAATCCTGGTTGGATCTTGACTAACGGGCGAGGGACAGGCTGGACGAGTTTCTCCGGCGTCGTGCCAGACTCCAACGGGTCCAAGAGGAAGTCCACCGACGGACTGTACTCAACTTTTTTGACACGCTGTAAGCTTTGAGCGCCCCCCCGTCCGGCTTAATCAAGAAACTAACAATTTACCTTTACAGCTACTATTCTCGCCAGTTCAGACGTCACATGGAAAAGAAACGGTCTGGCAGAATGACAGCCATACCACAACTTGACGTGCCGGAAATTCTTGTCGACGACGAGAGTGACCGGGCGAGCGACAAGGCGAGCGATCAGGCGAGTGACCGACGACAACAGGAACGCGCTAGAATAGCACAGCAACGCACAACATTGGCAGTTCCACCAACTCCTGCCGGAGCAGTGTCGTCGTCATCGTCTTCGAATTTCCTTTCTGCGTCTGATGCCACGCGACAGCACAGAAGCTATTCTCTGGGCGCTGATATATCAACGTTGGACGGCACGCAATCACATGATCCAAGCGGGCCCCGAGCGACGGCTTCCGCTTCTGGAAGTCGAGACGAGGGTACTGCGTTCAGCTTCGATATACAGGGGGATCCTACGATGACGACGCGTGAACGACAAGGCAGCGAGGCGGTAAGCCCAGCACAGCTCAGGAGCTTCCTCGACGATTCAGTCTGGGTTGAAAGCATAAGACGAAGCGCGACGGTGCGCAAATCTGTACGACGTTCGGATTGGATGGGTCGATGAGTATCTGCCTTGTAGTTTGGCAAAATGGTTCGGTGAATAAGTGAACTCATGTGACATGACCAATTGGGGCAAGGGGTAAACATGACGGGCCGCTTGACCGAGCTGGGTAGGGGGGGAGTGAGCTACGGCAATGCCGCATGGGCAAGTCACATGAGGAGAGGTCCATGGACGACCGAGGTGAACCCAAATCGATGTGTATACGACACGGCGTTAAGGGGGTTGTGGCATTTTCACATTTTAAATCGCAATTGTACGATTAGCACGAGGAGTAAGGGTACCATTAGATGGGAGTTTACGGGGAGCTGGGTTATTGAACGGCTCTGGTTTGCAGCGATGGTGATGGCGGCGGTGTTAGATTTGTATATTTCAGAGGATCGGTCGAAAAAAACAAAAGCATATTAGAGGTATTTACCAGTATATATGCGCAAGCTTGGCCATTGAAACCTCTAACAACACTTGGGACAGGACACCTTGACCGCTATCATGAATAATACACCGACTAGATAAGTAAGTAGATAGAACAGGTACCAATCTACCATTAATTTAGGTTGTTGTCCTAGACCATGAGACAGAAAAATGGCCGGATTGGGATGATGACACTTAATCCGTGTACGTGTATTCAGGGAGTCTGATTAATTGATTGATTGATTATGTCTAGCCGAGGTATTGCTATAGATATATATATACATACATCCCTAGGTTGGGTAAGTAGCTGATGGTAAGGAAATAGAGGTCGATATGGATAGATTGCTTGACTACCTAGTCACGGTAGTGTATCGTAGTGTCTGCGAGATGTTTTGCGCTTATCTAGACTATTCTACTGTTTGCGTTTGAAATGTACGAGTAGATGGTCGTTCTGTTTCATACCCCCCCTGATGAGACGGGTTTTAGGTTGGTTAGAGCCCAGGGGTCTTGGGGTCTTGGGGTAAGTTATAGTAATGGTGAATGCTTGCATTCTTCACCGTGCTCTTGCTTGCCTTGCTTTGCTTTGCTTTGCTTTGCTTGACCCCCGAAATAACCCTGGTTGACGATCAGACGAACTAACCTCGAATTTTTGGGATGAAACGAAATCCTACGTTAGAAAGTATTTGTAGGTAAAGTAAGGTAGGTTGGTTTCGGGATTCTAGAGCCCCTCTACCCTACATATGTAGGTTACATACCTTATTTAGGTGGACTTGGATAAACAAACCTTTGTCCTGAGGCAGCTAAGCTACCTAACTCTAACGATTAGCTGTCTCAATAATATTAGATGATATTACAATGTCACGTTTTGTTTTACAATGCGAAAAAAAAGAATAACAAATCTTTAATATTAGTGTTACACCATGTCAAATCTCCGGTTTCTCTTCTTTGCTACCTACCTTACCTTAGGTAGTAACCCAGTATGCGCTGTATGAATAAATATGCAATTACGTGATCTAAGCCTATCGGGTCTTTCTTTCCTATTCCAACATTTTCCTTTTCCCTTCCTAAAAATCGTGTGAAACACCTGTAACGATCTAATTCGAAGTTATCGCGTCACTAGGGCTATTTACCGTGCCAGCTAGATTACCTAAACTTACAATTCAAATAAGGCGGGCCAGGCAGCAGACAGCTGAAAATGCCCTACCCTGCCACGGCCTGCCACTGGAACGTTTGTATTCCCCCCCCCCCCGGATGCGGACGGAATGGAAACACAACACAACAACACTCTTTTTGCCAGCGGAACCCGGTGCATAAAATGTGGGGTCCGAGTTGTTACCGTACTTTTTAATTATGGGTCCTCCCGCCCCTTCCATTCCCCCTGGCTCCGGCTTGTGTCTTGTCTTGTCTTGTGTTTTTAAAGGAAGTGTCTAGGTAGGTTAGGTTACTCTTTATCTAAATGAATAATGATCCTATGTATTATACTTGTTCCTACCTAACAAAAGTGTGTAGGCAGGTGGCAGGTGGCAGGTAGGTCGTCTAGACAGTACCTACCTTAATTACCTAACCTACTAGGTTGTGGCGTATTTACGAGAACACCACATACCCCTGGCCCCGTGCCGACCGGGTTCGACCCCATTTATCCGTGTGATCGCCCCATTTCCGCCGTTTGAGAAGTTGCCATGCGGTCAGTCAGTCACAGTAGGTATTAGCTGGCAAAAATCTTGATACGAGTACAACACGCGGCGTATCAACCTTTTACATGTAGCTTTTTGTTTGTTCCTCCTACGCCTATACAATCAATAGTTTTATGCATTCAGATTTCATTTATTTGTATGTACCTAGGTAGGTACTAGGTACGTAGGTAGGGGGTCTGAGGTATGTGGGTTCCGACATCAATGACGGACGGACGGACGGACGGATGTGGCCCGTTAGTTTTAGTTTTATTTGATATATCACATCCCTTGACATTCCAGAGAGAAACTGAAACACCTGTCCGTACCTTTTAAATACTTTAGACTTTTGGATATCTTCCCTCCATCTGAGAATCGCGAATCTATCTATCTATCTATCTAAACTTAACACGTCAACTTCAGATTTAGTCTATATCTAAGTCGTCCTATCTTTTAAACCAACAACTAAACGACCAACAAAACAACTGTCGTTGCTATACCCACTCGCTTTCATTAGAAAAGAAAAAGGGACTTAATAAATATTCATCTTCTTCTTTCAGGCTGAGCCTATTTTTATTTATTATTATTCTTGGGCAGCGGCCAGCCAAATCACACCATCTGTTCTTACCTGACCAAACGCGATCTCGCACAAGAAAAATTATATTTCTTCTTCTTGCTTTTTTGGTCTCCTGCAAAACTGCACCCCCTTCGCAACCAACCGAAACCACCCACCAAAACAACAACAACCAACCGAAGAAGAAGCGAAACGAAACGAAACGAAACGAAAAAATGCAATCATCCCGCTTCCAATCCCTCCGCGCCAACTTCCCCTTCCTCAACATCCGCACCACGCGCTTCTCATTATCAACATCAACATCAACATCATCAACGCGTTCGAGCCGTTCCTCGTCTTCATCATCTTCTTCTTCTTCTTCGCCAATCGCAATGTCTATCAACTCTATACTTTCCCGTCATCTGGATATGAACATGGACGAGGACGAGGACGACGAGGAGAAGAGGTCTGCTGGTGATGTTTTGGAACCGAGACCTTTTGTTTATTGGGGTGGGGTTGAGGAGAGGATCGGTGGGTTTTGAGGGTTTGGGTTTGGGATGGGGGAAGAAAGAAAGAGAGGGGGGGATTTGCAAGGAAAATAGAGGATGGGAAAAAAGGGAAATAGGGGGGGATGGAATGGGGGGTATCTTAATGATTTTGCTTGCTTGCTTGATTGATTGCTGGCTCACTACATACCTACCTATACGCCATGCGACATGGACAGGGGAGCTGTTTTCTCTTCTTGGGTAGTCAGTCAGTCAGTCAGTCAGAAAGAAAGAATCCAGAGAACAAGGCGGAAGGAACGGTGTTTTAGGGTTATTTATTGCTTGTGTGTTCTGGATGTGGGGGCACGTTGACATTTTTGCTGGCATTTTACACACACACACACACACACACGCACAGGTACTCGCTGGAGTAGGGAAGAGGATGTGCTGGGAACACGAGTACTTGTGAATTGAGCTAGAATGAGAGTTGATGTGTTACCATATTAATTGTCTATCGCAGTTGGCGCATAGGGAGTGAAGATGTGGATGATTGGAAATCAAGAGAGGCCAAATATTTCCAATTTTACCTGTATGTGGATTTACGAGGGTGGATTGGTCTGGTTGATTCCAACAATAAAGATTGTGATTGCAAGGAAAGCTCTGGACTTGTTGACACGTTCAGTTGGAGTTCAGGTAGTTGATATATTGGTCGCCGTATCTATTTAGTTGTGCTGCTCACTCCCCAATACATGACCTGAGAATCAAACCCCAATGAAGGGGTCTCTTCACATCATGGTTTTGGATGACTTGTTGAATGTGATTATCCAGCGACGGGTAGACAGCTAGTTCTAAGGCGTCGTGTCAAACGTATAAGGATTTCTTCCAACCCTCACAGTAGAGATGTTTGACGTATTCATGGTATAATAAAAAGACGGAACCATTGCTCAAATCCACGGTTACAGTAACAGGCAGGAATAAAATCCTCCTCATGGTATTCCACCGAGCTGAAGCCTGACTGGACCGATGAC
This sequence comes from Poronia punctata, assembly GCA_022579005.1. NCBI lineage: Eukaryota > Fungi > Ascomycota > Sordariomycetes > Xylariales > Xylariaceae > Poronia > Poronia punctata. The sequence continues at coordinate 70,485 of MU401503.1, read as the reverse complement.
CTTTATAACCTCCCAGCAATGAGATATGATTAGATTGCATATGTAGTTGGTGTTTCCATCCAAGGCGCATCGCATCATAACTCAAGCCGCCGCGGCACTGGTCTCCTTGGCTACGCTATAAGCCTTTAGGAATTCGGGGTCGTTTCCAAGTTCCTCCTTCACCTATATAGAGATAAATGTGTTAGTAACGAAGCACACACAAGGATTAAGCACGGAGATAAGGAATGCCGACGTACAATATCCAAGCCTCCAACCAATTCACCATCCACCCAGAGTTGCGGAAACGTAGGCCAGTCAGCAAACTCCTTGAGGCCTTGCCGGACCTCATCATCGGCCAGAATGTTGAAGAACCCATACTTAATGCTGCGCTCACGGAGAAGCGCCACCAACTGCCGAGAGAACCCGCACTGCGGCGAGCTAGGCGTACCCTTCATAAACAGCATGACAGGCGCAGCCTTGACAAGCTCACCAAGACGCTTAAAGAGCTCTTCCTTTGTCTGTGCCGGATCAGGTTCCGTCTCCACCTCTGCCGTATTCGCTGGCTGGGCGCCGCTATCTGTAGTTGTGGCTTCTGTTGTCGCCGAGCTGACGCCGTTGGCGCTATTCTTCGCATGCTTCTCGATCGCTGTCCGGGCCTTGACCGCGCTGCTGCCGCTGACAGCCTCGAGGACCTGGTCGTTGCGCTGTAGCACGAGGTAAGGGACTGCGGTCACATCGTATGTTTCCGAGATCTCGCTCAGCTCTTCCGCGTTGATCGATACCCAGCTCGTCTCGCCGTTCCCCGGGTATTCAGCCGCAAGGGTTTTTAGGAATGTGGCCATTTGCGCACATGGTGCCGCCCAGGGTGCGTGGAAGGAAATTATGAGGAGGGTGGAGGATGGTAGGGCACCGACGTGGGATCGCCACTCGTCCTCTGTTGTGATCTCTTTTATTGTCGACATGGTTGTGTTGGATGTTGCGCTTTAACGTGGATATATGGAAGTTGACGTTTGTTTGGCAATGAATGGTCTGGGTGGCGTTATCGCGGGGTTGTGTTTATCGGGATGCGAAGAAGTGTAACCAGAACTCCAGTTGACCGTTCTATCACTGTTCAAACCCTTGCTAGGCTGGGTAGGTTATTAATGCGGAAAAATGAGATTTGGTAGGATAGACGGTGAGTGTTAGTATTCGTTCTTTTTGGTCAAGTACTCGATCAGGCGTACACCCCGTTCTATTTGCTTCTCCGATACAGGTAGTTTGCGACGGCAGAGGGGCGGCAATGCGGGGCACTCTTAACATTTATTAATCACGTCAGTCCAATGGAGGGGCATTTGATTAGTTATCTTCTTATCGACTAGCGTTAGATGAATAGGTAGGTCTACAGTAGACCTGGAGGGACCCACTCCCAACTCAACCTTCTACACCATACATCAAAAGTTGCCATTCCTATTGTATGCAGTACGCACCTGGATGCCTTTAGGACCTAGACCAGCACCTTCTCTAACTAAAAACAACATGTATGTTTGTACCTGAGTTATGTGGCAGAAAGAAAGATTACCTCATTGCCATGTAATGTTGTTTTATTTAGGTGAGTTTAAACCTTAAATCTCATATATACATACCTAACTTGGAAATAATCTTCTTTGCACAAGGTACTTTTATACACGTAGGTAGCTGGTTTCTGTTCTTTATTTTTCTTCCAGAGCTCCTTACCTTTGTTTATCAACCCACCTAGATACTAGGTAGTTGCTCTTGCTATTTTCTCACCGAATTTGTAAGGGCAGGTACTGGTAGTAGTAGAATTTCAAGGTCTATCGGCAGGTACCGGTAGACAGGGCAGGTGCATCCCATACCGCGTGCCTATATAAATCCCTGCGTGTACTGTAGTCCAGGGCTTCTCCCATTCCTTTCCTTTCCTCTAGTCTAGCAATCCAATTGAATACAACACATTCAGTGCCTCACAGGATTAGTCCTACCACTTACTTATATGCAATTGGAAATGGCTGCACTTGCAAAGGACCTCGCAATTACTGAGACAACTCCTCACCATCGAGAGCCAGCCCCTTTCACAGGGAAAAGAGCTCGGATCCATGCTGAGCTACTTTGAGAAAGCAGACAAGATCGGATCTCTCCGCTACTCAAGTCTGGGTTTGCAAAAGCCCGGCTTTATGTTGCAGCATTTATTGGTCTACTCAGTGTGTTATGGACAAAGAAGTCCTCAACATGAGAGAAGACAGCGGAGACGAGTTTGTAGACATGCTTGGGCCCCAAGCAGCCTGTGTGCTAGCCATCTGTAAGTCTTGGTGATATTAGATCAACCGTTTATAAGTAGTCACTAATATAAGTAGGGCGCGGTCCGGATAGGGTGCAAAAAGCAGCACAGAGGAGTAACGCAACATTGGGAGCCCAACAAGAAGTAGTAAGTATATTATTATAATCTATTATTCCTCAGTTTGCTAATAATTGTTTATAATAGCGAGAATGGTATAATAAAATATGTATTTTATCAAGCCATTCTTGGCATACTCAGGCACCTCACATCCTCCCAAACTCCATCGAGAGGTTCAGTCCGAGCATGAACTCTCTGTTAAACACTCTTAAGTGCTTCTGGCCGAGAACAGAAGTAGACAAGCTCCGAAAATTGCTGGCCGACCCAGCTCATGAGAGGAGAAGTTTGCTTGTAAAGCCATGACCAAGGGGGGTGAAACCCAAAGCCAAGGGCTAGGGGGGTCAGGTCAGGTGATTTCTGAAGCCATGGCCAGGGCTGTGTGTGTGTGTGTGTGTGCGTGCGCGCGTGTGGCTGGAAGGGTTATGGCCAAGGGAGGTAATTTCCGAAGCCATGACCACGGGGGGTGGCTGGGAAGGTCATGGCCATGAGAGGTGACTGGAAAGGTCATGGCCAAGGAGGGTGAATAAGGGGGTCAGGTCAGGTGATTTCTGAAGCCAAGGGCTAGGGGGGTCAAATCCAAAGCCATTATCGAAGGGAGCGACTAAAAAGGTCATGGATAGGGGAGCAGACAGGACCCTGCGTTCTTTACATTTATGGTTGTACATGCTATGTTGAACATCTTGGCAGGGGTATGCTGGTTGCCAGGAACGGTATACTTGCCGCATATATACCACTCGTCAATTTTTGAGCCTAAACTATTCCCCTACTTTTTGACCTACCGCTCTTGCAAAACACAAGTTGTTCTTACCCGAGATAAACAGCATACCTACCTCTTATTTTAAGTAAAGAGCTTAGTTAGATTAAACGTTTAAAATATAAGCCGTTTAAGCAGGTTTATTTGCTGTTTATTAGGTCAAGAGCGGAATATATGCAGCAAGTATACGGCTAAGTGACCTTAGAACGTTTGCCAAAAGTAGGGGAATAGTTGCCGTTACTTAGAAACGTATATTTTCTGCTATGATTTATTATTGTTTATATAGATACGTAGTGTAAACCAGATTATGTGAGAATAACAAATTGCAACTGATTTTTGCTATAAGTTGATGGCTGTTCAAAACAACTAACCTAAAGTGCGGCAATACTAAACTTCAACTTCCAACTGTATGGTGTTACAGGTGCACTCGATACTCCTTTAATATCCACTGCTATTATTGCTTAGTCAATCAGACATGCTCAAAGAACCTGTGTTGTGTGATTATATCTGGCATGTCGAGGGGGGACAGAGGGTGAAAAAGAGCAAGCGCAGTTGTATGCACACGTATGCATAGCTTCACAACCAAGACCACAAATCCAGTATCAAATGTAAATAGAGCGGGCAAAGTGTATGTAAACAAAATGTGCGTTTTAAGGTATACCCAGAGCCTGTCCTGCGCTAGTTGGGAGTCCTGTTGGCCAACATCACTGCGGTTGGGACGTGGTGTTGCTAAACAAGGCCAATGTTCTGGTAACATCTAACAAAACAACAAGCGTTTATATATGATATAAAAGGAGGGCCTTTTAGCCCAGCTTGACTTTTCTGGAATTTCTTGTTATATAGAACAAACAAACCTCATCAACAGACCCAAACCCCAACAAGAAACGACAAAAAAAACACCTTCTAACAAACATAAATACAACAAAGCTTATACTAACAATGGCTGGACCATCTAACACGCAGACCAACGCCAATGCACAGTTTACCTGCGAGAGAGGACACCCTCACACCCACCCTATCGGGAGTATATCTCTCATGGTATGCCGAAAACACAGAGGTGAGTGGCAGATGCTAGCGCGACCATATTCCGGATCCACCCAGCAACCACCACCACTACTGACGTCGTCCTACCAGCAGCAGCAGCAGCAGCTATTCGAGCTTCCCATGATGTCTCGCAAGTGCGGCGAAGATCTTGCGGCAAGCGCATGGGAACTCGGGAGTCGCGAGCTGGGCCTCACCGGCCACCGCTGGTATAACTTCCGCGACGACTACTGGGAGTGGGACCTGCATTGTCAGGAGAGGAACCTGAACGCCCGTCCTTCCGCCTGGCAGGAGGAGGAGAATTCGTACGTCGTGCTGGCCACGCCGAACCCGAACACCAAGTGGCGGGATACCCTTTGCGGCACTCGCTGCAGTGGAGCCGAGTATACCTGGTACCCGGTGTCCAAGGTCAACCGCGTGCAAATCTTCCCCGAACACGAAGCTTCTTCGTGGGAGCTCAAGCTCATCGTGGCGGAATTGACTGGATGGACTCTTGATGATGGTGCTGAGCCCGATCGTAAAGGAGGTGTGCTCTCCATGTTTAAGAGGCTCTGGTCGAAAAGGCCGGGAAATAAGTCGGCTTAGAGAGAGAGTCACCCCCTGGACTGGCCCTTCTAGCCGGTAAGTTGGCAAGGCACCACGCATCGCATTGATAAACCCCTTTGCACTACCTCGTATCCTGGTAAATGTAGAGTAGGTAGACCCCGAGACATGCAGTCTTGCAATTACCCCCTTCTGTTGTAGATTAATACATAACCATATCGAGGGTTGCATTTGCGCCTTGACAAAAAAAATTCCAGGTTAGTCGTGTTTCCCACCCCCTCAGTTCTATGCTTTCTTCTTGTAATCATAGAAGATGAACTGATTAATCGTACATATGAGGCTACCTTTCTGGTAGCTGTAATGAAAAACAAAAGTTTCCTCGCAGCTTAACATAACGCTTGATTCAGATGGGCCCATATCCAGCTTTGTGGGTACTTCCCACCTCGTGATAATGCTCCATGTTCATGTAAAGAATTTATATCGCACCTGTTTCCCTCTGGCGAAAGGTACAACGTATTATAACAGAGGGGTACAACTTTGTAAAACACCCATCTCTCAATTAGGTTCCCTGTGCCCCTTTTCCCTAGATAGGGGATGCGGAAGCCGGTTGGTGTGCTAGAGCCGATCTGACCGAATCCCTGGCATCGTTACTATCATCTTCAGGCAGCTCGTCTTGAAGGTCCTTTTCTGCTTCAGCAGCAAGAACAGCCTTTCGCCGTCGCCACCAATCCTCCTCAATCTGAACGGCTTGGTTGACGAGCGCTTCCTTCTCAAGCCACTCTTGTCGATATACTTCTTCGGCTTCTTTGCATTCTTCCCGCAGTTCTTCGGCTTCCATTGTCGCCCACTTTACATTTGCAACGCATAACTTCCACAAAGACTCCATGTCCATGGCAAGCTCTATGTTTGTAAAGCCTTGCTGATCGGTTAAGGGGGTGAAGAAATCGGCTGTGATTTCGTCGTTCCCATCGCCGTCGTCACCACCATCGTCATGGCCAGCAGAGTGAGATTGTGGCGTTTTGAGTATGATTTTGAATTTATTGCCCTTCTTTTCGCCCCCGTGTTGCATGGACTTGGGTACCGGGTCAGAAGGGCGTAGCGCCTCCGTTTCATGAACCGTTCGCATGTGCTTGGCCAGGGCGTCTGACCTTGTAAAGGCACGGTCGCATTCTTCGAGATGGTCAGTAAAACATGGCGAACTCGGGAGATGGAGGGCCTGTTTGGGTCCTTACCTGGTAGGTAGCAATAAAACGGTTTTTCTCTCGTGTGGCTTCGCATATGCGCCTTCAAAGCATAGCCGCTAGCATGCGGCAAGCTCTTTCGAGAGCATCCGATCCATTCACAGGTGTATTTCTTCTGGCGGCTCTCGATATGGTCGTTGTGGATGTGCTCTACTAGCCTATCCATGTTGCCCAAATCACCGGCGCGACAACCATCCCATGCACAAACTGTAACTTGTTCCTGGAATTCATCCTCGTCTAGCTTGGCATTGATGGGAGAGTTGGGCACATCGCCGGACGTGTCCGACGAGATGTCGCCGTCGTCTAGATCAGGTTCATGCTCAGGTTCGGGCTCTGGCTCTGGATCTATCTGGACCGAGGACGAGGCTCTGGATTCACCCAGTTTTTGTCGTTTCAAAGGAGGTAATGCGGGTTCATCGATAATATTCGTGTCTTCGTAATCATTCTCGACCTCTTCAGACTCGTCCGAAGACAGAGAGCTTATGGAGGATGAGGAATCTGACAAAAGGACCATTGTGCGCAAACAATGGCAACTAGTAAATGTCGCGTAGCGAAGCTGTTGCTGAGAGGAGGAAGAAAATGGAGTTTACGGCAATTCGCGTCAACTTGGCCGTTCGCATGGGTTTGAATACCTATATTAGCGTGTTCTGCACAGTGAACTGGGCCGGCGGCTGGATAATCTTCACAAGTAAAGGTAAGGGGAGGAAAGAGGATTGGAGGTCACGGTGGGATGGGTGTTTCAATACGAGTAGGTAGCCGTGTGATGCTTGAACGTTGCGGGATTGACATAAAGTCTATTGGAGGTCTACCCTGGCTGTCCTGCAAGGCGTCGCGCCGCACTGTTGGATTGGCTCGTCGTTGATCCCAAATTCAATTTCAGCCTCTTGTAGGTCTTCTGTCGACCTTTGTAGGAATTACCATATGTCTAGCTCTTTATAGTCTAGCGTATTATTAGGGGTAAGGTGACACTCTCCTGGTAGAGGTACTCCCCTAGTATTTCCTCTAGTCTTATACTGGACTAGGGCATCTACACACTAGCGCTATACAACACGCCTATGTACCATTTTACGCATCAGGAGCTGAAGAGGGTCCTGGCAACCTTGGCCCCCATGCCGATTACTGTTCACAGGCCGATGAAGCAACAAGAAATACTTCAATTTGTGTGTCTTTCGTAAGGCCAGGCAACCTTTTATAGCCTAGGGGTAAGCATAGATATGGGGAATGTGTATACAGATTTTGTCATTTTAGTTTAATACTCACGATACTCAACACGGAACGAAATTTTGCTCGTGTTCTCGTGCCTCTTCTCTCTTCTCGACTCGTACTTACCCGAGGGTCCGACTGACTTGTACTTGTGAATTGGCACTGGGGTAACTGAGTTTGAAGCTCTGACATCAATCACCCCACTCTAACCACCAATACCACTAGCACCACGGCTGTGTACAACGTACAACACCACGCACTCCATTCTGCCTTCCACTTGTCAACCTGTAACCAAATCATTGAAGTCTGGTGTGTTGGCGTTGTCACCAAGCCCCCCGGTCTCGACCCTCTCTTTCCATCCGACGCCGTTCTTTAAACCCAACGACAACAAGTCTAAAAACGAAGACGATCGCACAACTCGCGGTTGCTTGAACATTCCTCCCAAACTTAACAACATCGACAGTGGTGCCTCAAGATGGCGTCGCTAAACTTGTCGAGTGATGGAGCCTCCATAAAGAGCAGTTACCAAGGCGTCATCAACGCCCCAGCTCCGCCTGCCGGTAGTTCTTCCACCTACGCCCAGTGGGCTCTGTTCTCCGTTCAGGCTCCCCTCGCCAACGCCTTTCAAGACAACGGCAGCAAGGAGAGCGTACTCAAAGTCCAAGAAAAGGGTGACGGTGAGTTGGAGGATCTCATCGAGGATTTCAACGAAGGCAGAATTCAGTTCGCTTTCGTCAAGATCAAGGACCCCAACACGGGGTTACCCAAATATGTCTTGATTGCATGGGTCAGTCCACATCTCTCAACCCCCCGCTCCCCCCCTCTCTGTGTTTCTACGATCTGTGGCCCTGATCTACAAATCGCTAACAAAACATACAGTGCGGCGCAGGTGTCCCCGAGCGAACAAAAGGCTACTTTACAAGCCATCTAAATGCTGTCTCAAAAGTTCTCCATGTGCGTTACCCAGTCACCTCCTTTTCTACCCCGCAAAAGCTTGTCTTGTAGCTAATACGCCTGTTTAGGGCTACCATGTACAGATCACGGCTCGCTCCCAATCGGATCTCGAACCCGACAGCATTCTGAAGAAGGTTGCCGATGCTTCCGGAGCCAACTATACGGCCGGTGGGAGTGCGCCTGTAAAGGCGAGGGGACCGCCACCCGCTGTTCGGTCCAAGCCTGTCTTTGCCGGTTCTTCAGGTGGCACCATCTCCTTCAACCCCATCATTGCCGCGCGCAATGCTAGCCTCAAGCAACAGACGAATGACGACGGATGGGGTGAAGATGCGCCACCAGTTTCGCGAAACGAGATTCAGAAGGTAGAGTCTGCCTACAAGCCCACAAAGGTCAACATAGAGGAACTACGGAATCAAAAACAAGCACCTAGCAGATTCGAAGGCGCAACCAGAGAGGATGACCGACCGAATGATGTGATTGGGGGCGGTTACCAACCTGTGGGCAAAGTTGACATTGCTGCCATTCGCGCTGCCGCCAAGGAGCAAAAAGACGACCGACCGGCCCCTGTCAAGGGTGCCTATGAACCTATTGGGAAGGTCGATATTGCGGCGATTCGTTCCAGAGCACAGAAGCCCAGCGAGGCAGAGCCTGAGGCAGACGAGGAGTACCAACCGCCATCGACAGCGGAGCGTAGCGCTGCATTCAGCCAGGCCGAGCGTATTACCGAGCTTCCCAAGCCCAAGGTCGCCAAGAAGTTCACTGGTGCGTCTTCTTTCATGGGGACCAAGGCACCTACTCCTGGTGCTTTGGGCTTTGGAGGCCCGTCTCCGGTACCTGCAGCGCCCGTCGTTGGTACGGCTAGCCGGACTTTTGCGGACCAGGGTGGAAAGACGCCGGCTCAGATTTGGGCCGAGAAAAAGGCCCAACAGGGGGGCGTACCCTCAGGGTCCCCCAGCCCTAGGCCTGCATCTCCCGTCGCACCCCAAAAGAGTGGTGGTTGGCAGAGTGGCTATACCGGAAAGTCTTGGAAACCCGTAGAGACGCCAGCATTTGGTCGCGGGATTCCAGGACAAAAGACGGGTGAGACTGTTAAAAGCCAGGACGCAGCTGAACCAACCGAAGCGGCCGAGCCTCGCTCAGGATCAGTGAGCGCTATTAAGCAACAGTTCAGCGGAGCAGCGCCCCCTGTCCCCTCGACATCACGGCCTCGCGATGTCACTGAACGCTCGGTGCCCTCACCGCCCCCTGCTGATAGCCGCCCGTCTGAAGGTGGTCCTTCGGGAGGATTTGCCCTACCAGGTATGCCACCCCGACCGGCGCCCGCTGACGAAGAAGAAGAAGAAGATCGGTCCCCATCTCCGGTTCGCATCGCTATGCCCGTTGCTCGTGGTGCAGAGCCAGAACTTGAACCTGCCGAGGAGCCGAAGCAATCACTTCCAGTGAGGACCATTGAACAGGAGTTGCCCAACGAACGTGACATTCCCGAGGAGAATGATACTTATGATCCCCGAGCTGCGGCTACAGCCGTAGCGGAAGAACAGTTTGGTCATGATCAAGTGGCACAGGCCCCTGCCGGCACCAGCGGTGGCAAGCGAGCACTTATCCAATATGACTATGAAAAGGCTGAAGACAACGAGTTGGAGCTGCGGGAAGGGGAGTATGTCACAAACATCGACATGGTAGACGAGGACTGGTGGATGGGCACCAACTCACGAGGCGAGACGGGCTTGTTTCCCAGCAACTATGTCGAACTCGTTGATGATGGAGATGACGGGAACGACGGAGCTGCGCCAGCCGCCGAGCCGGTGGCCGAATCTGCTCGACAGCCCGAACCGGCGCAGCCTGCTGCTGCCGAGGGCGACAACACTGCAACGGCCCTCTTCGACTATGAAGCTGCAGAAGACAACGGTAAGTCGCAGCCTTGGATTATGAAGTCACCCTGTTTACTAACCCAGCCGTGTAGAGTTGAGCTTCCCTGAGGGTGCCAAGATTACGAATTTGGAGTTCCCCGACGAGGATTGGTGGTACGGTCAGTACAAGGGGAACATGGGTCTGTTCCCCGCCAATTACGTGCAGCTCGATGCCTAGGTGCAGGGCGTCCGTCTCTATTGAGAAGAGCACATGGAATCTGTTTGGTAGCGTAGCGACAACAATGTGCCGAAAATGGTGATTAGCGTAGATAGACAGTGATCAGAAAGAAGAGAGAAGAACGGAAAATATCAAAGCATCTTATTCCAGTATATTCAGCTTAGCTAAAAAAGAAAGCCTTTTTCACCTCCTTTTTCTAGTGGCTCTTTATTGTCGACCGGTTTAAAATACGGTGTAACTAAACCCCAGGGGTAGTATGAGTTTAGGAGACGGTTGCGAGGTACAAGTGGTCCCTGAATCTGGTCTATTACAACAGATCTTCCGAGCTAGAACCCCGGATGGAGAGGTCTTGGCAGACCCTAACTCTTCAGCCCTACAATTGACAAAAAGATTAAAAAAAAAAAGATTAATTACTGTCCTCTACTCAAACTGATGGCAGAAGCAATGCGGCCCAGATGAGAACCTGCGTCAATGACACTTTGTTTGTTTATGGCTCTCGTTTGCAGCTTGATCGCCTAACCTAGCAGTGCCTAGGTAGTATTTGCCTGGTGAGTTCTTAAGAAGCCAGACCTGGCGGAAGGTAAGCAACAGCTAGATTTACCCCCGGTCGTCAATATAGGTTGGTTGGCAGGTTGGTTGTTGCCTACCAGAACGTCAGGTCGGAAATGTAGGTAGGTATTCGTAAGCAGTGGGCAAGCTGTTGACGTGGCTACGTGTAGATATCTACTTACCTATCCGAATGTCTACATTCCCAACTACGAGGGTCTACTCGTACCTACACAGGCGGAACAACTTGAACGTGGGAGGGTTTGGATGCCCCACGTCGAAAAACTCGAGGTGGAGTTCTAGGTTAGGTGAGTTGGAAATCACCACATATTGCAAAAGTGCAATACGTACGTGTATATCAAGGCAAAGCAAATGTGCCACATCCCCGAAAATATACCGATGGGTTGGTTACCTCACTACTTGCAGAGCTGGTATGTACATACATGTAGGTATTTACTTACGCTTGCATTCCGGAATCGGGAGGGACTCGGGAGTGAGCTAAAAACAGCAGCGGCATATTTACCCCAGCACCCCAGGTCATCGTATTGCTAGGTTAACCAGGTGTAAAGAGACTTTTGTTTCATTTGACGACATGAGAGCCTATCGATACATCAAAATTAAAATACCAATCAATGTGCGGTTGAGAAAGGTCTATTACAGCGAACTACACTTGTAACCTCGACATACCTATGCTAGGTATTACAAAATAATCTTTGCTTAGACCTTCATATGATAGGATACAAGTTGATCATAGAAGTGGCCCTGGGCCAACTCAAAGTGATGAACTAGGCCCACAAGCCCGGCAAAGCGGCAACTAAGACAAGCCTCCCAATTGGGAAGTATCCAGTACCTTCTCCTCTTACTACTACGACTTGTAATATTAAGTATAGGTGGGATCAACAAATATTTAAACCCTATTGGCTTGATTTGCATGATGCCAACTAAAATGAAAGGACAGGCAAGACCAAGACACTGGCCGAGAGTTCCGTGTCACCGCCAGATGTGATGGTTGGGACTTGTTGATATTGAGAAGAGTAGGAAGGAGGTTTCCAAGGAAAAGAGTTTAGATGGTAGGAAATAATACTACACGTAGAGAATAAAGATGAGTGGCTTCTGATAGAGAGCAATGCCTTAAGTACTTATTCCTTGGTATGTGCTGTACACGTATGTGGTAGGAATCTGGAGGCACTGGTGAGGTCTAGACCTACCTAACCTTACTGACCTTTAATGCTCCAACAACAGAAGTTGCAGCAGAGACGGGCCACGATACTGGCCTATGGGACAAGGAGGAAAACAACAACAAGTTGCAAAAGTGCTGCCTGTATCTCTTGTCAAGGTAGGTAGAATCACATGCACGCCTTACCTACATCTTACAAACATCCTAGGTACGCTAAGCGCTGAAGCTCTCACTAACGTGCAACTACGGCAATTTGCATCCGACATCGTGATACGACGGTCCAGTTCTATTGACAGAATAACAGGGGCGCCACAAAAGGTAAGTTCTCAGGTACTCTATACCTACTGACACTGCCTTTCCCCTGCATGTGTCGCTACTACCTACTCGTACCAGTCACCTTTGCGTATGTACATACCTGACCTAGCAACTTGTTTCAATTGAGCATCATCCACCGCCACAATACCTTACACTCTCTTCCAAGCAATTCGAGTGTGGCCTTAGTCTTACAGGGGAGCAGTCTCTCCGACTTTCTTCTTCCTTTCTCTTCATCTTTTCTTCAATCGCTACCTAGGAACCAAGCAGTGTCTGGTCCTATTCAATCGCGCCCGTCTACTCTCTTGCCTAGAGACGCCATTTCCAACGCTTGCTTGATAAAAAGAGGTTCGTCGTTTTTACATATCAAACAAACCCAATATAGGAGAGGGCAAAGCGCGCAGATCTTTGTCAGCACGATCACAGATGAAGTTATCAGCGCTTGGCTTCAGCTCTTGTATCATTGGCATTTTCAAACTAACAACTCATCTTTCTTGACAAAACAGCCTAGAATAGGAAAACCTTTCCTTTCGCATACCTGCCTATAAACCTACCTATATCGCAATGTCGAGCCACGATTATTACAACCAGGGTCCGCCTCCCCAGGGCTACGGTTACCCTCAGCCTCCTCCCCAGGTATGTCGCGAGATCTCACCAAAAACGAACACTCTGCCGAAGCCGGTCGTCTCGATCTCTTCACCCGCCCCTCCTACTCGTCTCTACCTAGTTCCATGCCAAGATATCGCATCAACGCCACCCGGCGCCATCCATCCATTCCCACCCACAATCGCATCTCGACCACACCAGAATGAATCCCATTCCCGCGACCGCTACTAACATGCGAACTTCACACACTTCTAGGCATACGGACCTCCCCAAGGCCAATACTACGGTCCACCACAAGGTCAACAGCCCATGCAGTACCAGCAACAACCGCCTCCCCAGAGCTCAAGTGGTGGTGGCGGCTGTCTCAAGGGCTGTCTAGCCGTACTGTGCTGCTGCTTCGTCTGCGAGGAAGGTTGCGAGTGCTGTGCCGAGTGCTGCGAATGCTGTGCCGAGTGCTGTTAAATGGTTGTCGGTCATGAATGGTATATATGTTTGGGTTTCGCGAAAGAGCTACTACCGCACCGATAAGTGAAGATAACTGGTTCGGGACGGACATCAGTCGATTTAGGCTCAAGACGACCGGCCTCTCTTGCGCAAAGGTTGCGTGATGGTGAGCATAGGTACTCTTTGGAAGAGAGCGAGCGTCTGATTGCAGCCGGGGTTACTGGCATGAATTTTGCCGTGCTTCAGGTTATGACGAGGGACAATTGCATTTCCTCTTTTCCTTTTCGGTTGCTGGGGACATTTTTGGACTTGGGTTACTAAAGGAGACCGTCTACATGGACGTTTATTCCGACCATCGACTGCGACTTTGAATTTCCTTCGGATAGGGATCTCAGCTTGTTGTGTTACATCTGAATTTACAGTTTCTCATGCCCCTCGCATTTGTTTACGTTGAATTTATGATATGTGCGGTAACGCATGTGGTTTATCTTGCTGCAAATATCGTCAAGACCCATGTGACTTTTTCTCTGCTAAGTCATGCAGGTCCTTCTAACAACTGCCCGAGGCCAGGCAAATATCCTTGACTGGGAGGAATGGTACCTCCGTCCAGTCTTAGCGACGCGTGGATTGGACATCACCACATCCGCGCGAGCTTTATAATGGAACGTAGCTCGGTCCAACTAACCACACCGCAGTCGCAGTTCACATGAACTGTCCCTTCGTATGCGCTCTTGAAACGCGTCCTTCCCATCAGTAGGGCACTAGTTCAAGACAATCCCTAACAGATTTACCGAACCTTTCGACGATCCGCCTCAGCGTTCCGGAAAGGAAAGCCGCTAGTCCGCTTATCAGCTCCCGTGCGGCGGCTTACCCGTCTCTCGCCAGCGAACAGAAGAGACCAGACACCAAAGGCAGCGAGGACGGCATTGCCGCCAAAACCCAAGAAGTAAGCCGTCTTGCCCGTACTATCGTACTGGACCCAAGTATGGAACGCGCTCGCGGCATGGTGTAGAGTCGTCAAGAGGAGGACGGGCGTGGCATAGGGGGATACCCGGTTATCTGCCGCTGTTTTTTCAAGTTAGTCGCTACCTTGGATAGATACTTGAAGAAGAAAGATAGGTAGGTTAGGTGGGGGGAGGGGAAACTAACCATCTGCAACAGAGCCGACAGGTACGCTTCCCGTTAATACGAGAGTCACCAGACCGAGGGCTAGTAGGGAGAAACCTAAGCTGCGCGCTAGGTACGTCTCTACTTGTCCCGCGACATGGATCACGGTTGATTGTGCGTGCTCTTGTTCTTGGGCTACGGCTAGGAGACTGCCGATTGCTTGGGGACCGACTGTCAAGTATTTCCCATTGTTAGTTAATTCTGTTTTCGAGGTTAATAAGGTGAGGATGCTAGGTTAGGAGCTTACAGATTAACGGGATCGCTTGGAGGGCATTCCAGGCGCCTGACGTGTAGCTGTATGCTGATACGACCTTTTTGAGGGAAAATCGTTAGCTGGACTAAACCTCCCAATTGCCAGAGATGGCGCAATCCATGCAAAGCTTACATCCATTGTGAGGTCGGGTCGGGTTGTGTTTCTGATCTAGGTAGGTAGTCGTGTTGGGTAGATTAGGTATTATTGTTGTTCAAGGAAGGATTTTTCACAATTCTTCATATGAGAAAGATTGAAAAAGTTTAAAAAGCCTCAAAGGTTCTTGCATTGTTTTAAATCCCATTTTTTATCAGATACAGCCTTACATCATTAAGGTATGTTTACTTGTATTTCGTTCCTTGCGCTACGCGTGGCATGACAAGCTCAAGCTTTCCCAGGCGTGCCGCTGCCAGGATCCAAAAGAAGTCCATTCACGACGTCATCACTATGTAGGTACGGCTTCCGACTCCCGAGTAAAGGGTACGGTAGGCACGGGTAGGGTAGCGCTTTACTTTCAAGACTCGTGATTGGTCGAAAATGCTAAGGCCCCTTTTTTAGACCCTTTATCGATTTAACACCGTGTGTATACAGACTGTGACATTTGATGGAAGCTTCTATGCCACTATACGGTACACAGTGTATCGAATACATCAACCACGAGCACACCACTGACCGCGCCGCCCGGGTGCACAAGGTACCTGAACTAAGTATTTTACAGTGTAGGTGGCAAGGCAAATCGATCTAACCTTTAGGTACCTAGCGGCCTGGCGACCTAGATAGACCCCGCCAACAGCCGATCTCGCATATGAAATCCAAAAGTCGCATTTCAAAGCATATTTCCACATTGACAAACCAAACCTGGACAACCCCCCTTCAACGTCTACACGTCGTATTAAGAATTTGCTCCTAAAAGAACCGAGTTTTGCCGCAAATAACACATTAGAAGCGCATTGTTAATTGAACTAAAGGCTTGAAATTTTGTGTTTGATTTTTCAAGAAACCTTGTTCTGTTTTCCAAAGGGTTGTCTATCTGTTTAGAAGGCCCCAGTCGCCACCCCACCCCCACGGGGGCTTTTTAGAAACTAAACGCCCGCGCCTTCGGGTCGCTTCCTAGTTACGATATCTTCACAACCTCGCATAGGTCTTCGTCATGTCCGCCATCCTATCAGCAGACGACCTGAACGATTTCATCTCCCCCGGGGTCGCTTGTATCAAGCCCGTCGAGACGCTTCCCGCGGTCCCAGAACAGCCGAAAGAGAACGAGCTCGAATACGAAGTGGTACTTGATGGTCAACAATCTACACAGACAGCAGGCGCGCCGGCACAGATATCATTGACGGACTGTCTAGCATGTTCTGGTTGTGTAACATCAGCCGAAGCTGTGCTCGTCGGTCTCCAGAGTCATAATGAAGTCCTAAGTGTTCTCGATCAAGCCCCGGCACTGCAAATACGGCGCGATGCGGTAACCGGCACAATAAAAATCGATGGATTAGAAAATCCGGATAGCAAGCTCTTCGTGGCCAGTGTGTCGCCACAGACAAGGGCTAGCCTTGCTGCTGCGGCAGGGCAAGGGTTTAGCGAGCGGGACGTCGGACGCATGATTTCACAGTTGCTAGCAGGACGCGACGGGCTGCGGGCTGGCGGCAAGTGGAATAATGCATTCACATGGGTAGCAGACACAAACGCGGCACGCGAAGCATCTCTCGTTTTGAGCGCCCAGGAAGTGGCCGAGGGCAAACTTGCAAAGCCTATCCTGACCTCGAGTTGTCCAGGATGGGTGTGTTATGCCGAAAAGACCCACCCATACGTATTGCCACATATATCAAGAATCAAATCACCACAGGCGCTAATGGGCACTCTATTCAAAACCACCTTGAGTCGAACCCTTGGCATACCTCCTGATCGGATATGGCACCTCGCCGTAATGCCATGCTTCGACAAGAAGCTAGAAGCAAGCAGGGAAGAATTAACGGATGCTGTTTGGAACGGGGATGGCCAGCCCGGTAAAGGCGTACGCGACGTTGACTGTGTAATCACGAGCAAAGAGATCCTGATGTTGACAGAGTCGAGAAGCATTGATTTCTTCAGCTTACCCAAAGAGCCAATCACAGTCGCCTCAAATGCCCCTTTCCCAGATCCCACCGTTGGAGAGTTCATCTTCCCATCCTCCAAGAACGGACAAACGGTTCCCGCAGCCGGAACGTCGGGAGGCAACTTGTATTTCACATTGCAATACATAGCATCCCAACACCCTGGCTCTCATATAGAGACAGCCCGTGGTAGGAATGCAGACGTTGCTGAGTTCTCCATCAAATCCGCATCTGGCGACACAATTTTCAGAGCCGCCCGATATTACGGATTCCGAAACATCCAGAACCTAGTTCGAAAGATGAGGCCAGCGAAGCCATCACGAATGCCCGGATCTAGGGCCGTCGCGGCGACCCGAAGGCCCGCAGGCAAGTCAGGCGGCTTGGAGTTTGATTATGTTGAAGTCATGGCTTGCCCTGGCGGGTGTACCAATGGCGGTGGTCAGATCAAAGCCGACGACCCCATAGTGATGGAGCGCAAGGGCATGGCATCTCAGCCAGGACCACAAGAACAAAAGCAGTGGCTGGCGGAAGTCGATGAGGCATATTTCTCGGCCGACGATGCCGAGCCGGATCATAATCAAAGCGCGGAGAAGTTCGTGGATGGGCCGGATGATTCAGTGGGTGGTATTTCGCCGTCCTATATTCGAAATAACCTGGCGCACTGGAGTAGTTTAACCGGCATAGACATAGAAAGGCTGGTTTCTACCAGTTACCGAGAGGTTATTAGTGATGTTGGTAAGAATAAAACGAGCGACACAGAACGGGTTGTTCAGCTTGCGAGCAAGATTGGCGGCGGTTGGTAACTGCTTGTCGCTTGTCAGATAGACCATAAATAAATGATCGAAATCAAACAGCTTTGGCACCACGCTTGGCGAAACCCTTGGTGCTTCCGTCCGGACCCTTAGGCGACCGAATAGCCTGTTCCTCGTCGCGAGGTGTAGATCGTCCCGTGATGGGCGCACCGCCGCCCCTTCTCTCCGTGTAAGACCCCGGCCTTGGCAAATAGTTGGGGTCAAATAACTCTCGACTACCGCGCCCAGACTGACTGCTGCTGGGACGGTGGTTGCTACTTGCGTCGGGTCGGTTATCATGGTGTCGATGTGCCCCTCCGCCGCCTCTCCCTCTCCCTCGTCCCCTACCACGTCCATCCGTCGACCTTGGCGGAGTCGCATTGCCTGGCGTAGATGTCCCGGACGAGGTATTAGAGGCATTTCCCGAGCCCGAAGCAGCGGGGTTCGTGCCGAAGATCTTCGCCCTGACCTCTTCATACCGCCGCTGCTTCTCCTCGCGTTCACGCTGCTGTTTGGCGCGGACCTCTTCGGGGGTGAGTTGTACCTTGTTCTTCTCCTCGTCGGATTCCTCGTCGTCTAATCTGAGCTGCGACACGGCGCCGGTGAGCGGGTCGCGTTTCGTGATCGTCTTCGGAGTGGGTTTCCGGCTGAGCACTTTCACGGCGGGTTTGAATTCGGTTGCGAGGGGCGGCTCGGGGCGCGCGGCAAGGAAATGAAACGGTTCGGGCGGTGCTTGTCTATTTCCCGCGTGGGTGAGTTCATGGCAAAGAAGCTTTGTGTTGGTGGGGTGGGTTACTTACGCCGATTCCCAGAGCTTCCTATTCGATTCGGCATGTAATGCCAGGCGCTCAGCCTTGGACATGGGTATTTTGGGTTCTTCGTCTTCTGTCTTGGGGGCTTCTACGGCGGCGCGGTCGGCTTTGGACTCCCAATCGTCGTCGTCCCAGGCGTCGGGGACCTTGGTCCTCTTTCCGGCCATGGTCGCTATCTCGGCCGGGACAGTTTCTGAAAGAGCTTTCCGAGTCGGTCCTAAACTGTGTAACTTGAGAGGCTATACATATGCCGATAAACCAGATTCTATTTAAGAAAAACCGTGACAATGAGGTCGTGAATAGAAGTCCAAGATGTTCCTCAATCCAATAATAGGCTATGGGGTAGTCCAGTAAGTGTACAAGTAGACACAAGTCCTAAAACTGACATGACATCTACCGGAGTGAAGGGCTTCACATATTTGGAGGAACCAATGAGCGGTCGTCGCTATCCTGCTCTCGGTACCTACTGTTTAAAGTGGGGCATATGTATACAATCTGGTAGGTACCCGGCAGTGGACTGTTGACATATGTACCTGCAGTGTTGTTGAGGACCTGCCACTTATTACTATTTATTCAGAGATCAGGGCCATCCTTGAAAGTGTACACCATCCGTGCATCCCTTTTGGAGATTTGATATATATCTTTTTGACTTCATCTTTATATAGGCAGGCACGAGGACCAAATAAAACCTTATTTAGAGCATACTGTAATAAACCTAAAGTTGCCTAAATTCCTAAAACTAACTTCCGCCTCCTCCTTTCATCAACGATTCCAAATCCGCATCAGGCAGCGTTTCAAACCATCAACCGATTTTTTTTTTGGTCTATAATCTTGAATAACGGCAGACAATATCGCCGTCGCTTACTCTTTGAAGCCCTCGAACAATGCAAGAACACGCAGCAAACTCGTCTCAACAGCTCGCTCAGAGATTTCCCGGGGCGGTTCAAACCCCCTCCCAATCCTTTAATAATGAGCAGTCGATTCAGACCCCGGATTCCCAGGGCATGGACTGGGGAAGTAAATCGATCAAGGAGGAGGAGTATATTATGGGCAGACTTACTGATACCCAGTTCAACATAAGTGAGTACTTACTTTACCCCTTTTATTCGATCGATTTAATAGATGGTCCATCCACCCCAACCCCCCCTTTCCAGTTGTGAGAAGTATAGCTGATGATGAGCTTGTAGAACATTACGAAGACCCTCTCTTACCTCGACGGTTCCCTCCTTCTCACTATAACCCGAAAGGAGTCACGCAAGAGTTGGAGAAGCATCTTCTTGACCTCGTCGCGAATATCAAGGCGGGGAAGGCTTAAGAAAGCTTTTGACTGGGCCTCTGCCGATGTGGCGCTTACAGCATGTATATATCAGAAATGAATATTGTCTTTCTGGTGTCAGTCAACAAACTCTGAAATGCACTTGACGAGTTGGGTATATGTCAGAAACTACGCATCATAGTATATTTTAAGTATTTAGTCTAGGATGAAGAAATGAAAGCCAAGCCTAGGCCCTACACTTGTTGGGTGAAGTGAACATTGTAGCCTGCTTACCCCAGTTCTTGTCATCCGCAAAGTTCCATACAGGATTAGCATTAGGATATACGATAAAAACCATCAATTGGCCCCAGTTCTTAGTGATTTCCCAAAATTGATGGGGTTTCTTTTTATAGATGGGAATGTTTCATATTTGTGTCTAATCGATTTCGAAATCAGGTATAATGAGATCGACATTGCGTCGCGACAGTAGGCAGCCGAATGACTGCAATTACCCACCGATAGACTACAAGTAGGAAGGCTAGATCTGATGTTGGATGACCTCCGACCCTCTCCGTTCAATCCTGAAGTGCCTAGGCAGGAGCCTTACCTCAAGGAAATCTAGATCCTGTAATGCTTCCTTCCGTGGCACAGCCCAGATAGGAACCGTTATTAGTATAAACCCAATGCATTAGGTTCCACAAGGCTAGGTAGTTTTAATCTTGTACACGTAGGGTAGGAAGCGTCGCATCAAAAGCTGCGCCGTTAAACTTGTCGTATGCCAAGCCCGCAACGTCTGGCCTCCCAGTTCAAACCCACCAATGTCGTCAGAACTTGGGACATCACCAGATAGACTTTAGCGACGATTATCCGCGTTGCGGCAGTGCTTTGTAGTCGTTTGGATCAAATTGAAGAGGCCGCCAATGGTCAGGACTCAAGACTCGAGACTATATTCCTACTTATCAGATTCTTTGAACAACATTACATATAAAGATACCTACTCTCTGTGACTGTCTCACACCATCCACGTAGGCAATTTCCTCTAGACTAACAACGTCGTCGTCGACGCAACTACGTAAATCGTTTAGATATCATGTCGGCAATCACAGACGTGCTTCGGAACGCCGCGCCCCGGAATAAGCAGCTGTTGGAAATACTGTCCAATACCGACCATGCCGCGGAAGCCATTGAGCAACAGAAGCGCTACCTTGCCGACCTCGAAGTTCAGATTCGAGATGTGAAGAGACGTGTTGGCGTTTTGGGCCACGAAAAATTCAAAGAGCGGAAGGATCATGAAAAATACCGTGACTCGGTCATGAAGCGGTTTGCCTACAAGGTCAGCGGCAAACGAGAGAAATTCGCTGCCAAGGCGGAGAAGGAGGAGAAGGAATACTACGAAGTACGATCTCCTACTAATTTTGTATTTTTGCTTTTTACCGACTCTTGGAAAACTGATGCTCTTTTTCTTCATGGTAGGCCCTTGAAAAATTACACCAGGCCACAACGCAACGAGACGAGCTCTTGAATATGAAAGAAGAAGGTCTCCGTGCGCTGAGTGATCTCGAGGGCGAAAACGCTCGGCATCAGGAAGCTCAGAAGGAGTTGGACATGTTATATGCCAGCATATTCGAGGGCCCAACGCCCAATTTCCCAGAGGAAGATGAGATGGAGCGGAGGATGGGAGGGATTATGCGGGAGTATAATATCGCGAGCTCGAAGCTAGAGCAGGATCGCCAGGTGCAGCGGCTCCTGGATCACGCCGACAAGCGCATCAAGGAATCCCTCGCGTGTATCGAGGACGCGCTGGATTATTCGCGGTGGGACATGTTCGGCGGGGGGTCGGCGACCGATATGATGGAGCGGAACGCGTTACACAAGGCCGAGATGGAGCTCATTCAAGCACAGCTTCTCGTGACGCAGGCGCAGCACTTCTCGCCTGACGTGAGGAATTTGCCGTCTGTGAATGTTGCCAGTGGCAGTCTTATGAGCGATATCCTGTTTGATAATATCTTTACGGATATGGAGTTCCACGACAAGATTAAACAATCGCGGCTCGATATCGAGAGATGCAGGGACGTGTTGTCGGAACAGTTGGAGGCGGCGAGACGACGGTGTCAGGCTTCGGAACGGAAGGCGAAGACCCAGTCGGATCTGTTGAAGAACGCGAGGGAGGAGTTGCAAACGGTACGGCAGAGGATATTCGAGACGCCGGAGGGGGTTGAGCGGGGGTCGGCGGCGAAACCATCTACTACGCAGCCGATCCCATCCGAGAATCCACCGCCATACTCCGAATCTTAGTTGACTTTTTTCCCCTCTTATTTCTCAAAAGATAATGCTATTGTCTTGTGCTTGTATATATTATGAATAGGGGTATTTACATATGGCTGGGGGCCTCGAATGTTCGCTACTGGTAACACGAATGCACGGCATTTTCAGTCTTTTAAGCTTTGGCGTAAGCCTACTTCACAAGTTTTACACTATAAGAGACCATAACCCGTAGCCCATCTGTTGTAGTAGTAAATCAAGGAGTGACAGATCAAGAAAGACGAATAGAAGCCAAGGAGGTTGACTTGGACTCGCAGTTAAGATATTATATAGTTGGTATATTCATGTTAACTAAAATTATAAAAATTTGTTCCGCACCGCTCGCTATCTTACCTATGGAAAATACGGCTTTTTTGCCGGTTTTAAATATCTTTCTCCCGTGGCTTTCGGGTTGAGAGAGATACCTTTCCTGGATTTGTGTGATGCCCCTATCTCTCCCCTACACAGTTCTAATAACACACTCCGTAGTATGCAACAGTCTTTGGACGCGACGCTCGTCATCGTTCGGCCTGAACTAGGATCTTATTTTTCCCATCTTTTTCACTGTCCCTTGTAATGCATAAATTAAGGGGCGAAAATCACATCAAGACACTCGACGGCATCAACTCACCCCCGATGGGTGACTGTCTATAGGCTTGTCTGTTATAGTATAAACAGATGGCCATCTCCCACGTTTTACTTCCTGCCTGCTCAGTCTGTCCACCTCCCACCTCATTTTTTTTTTTTGCTGCAACCTCATTCATTCCACTATCCCCTTCCAATCTCGAAGCTCCTTCTTATCATCTATGCCCCCATGAAATAATTGTCGGAGTGGGATTCTGAGGTCTCTTTACCTGCTGGTCATTTATTTTACCGTTTCCTTATATTTATTCATTGGAACGACGACAATGACCATCGTCGGATGCGGCTCAGTAAACGGTTCACCTTAAAACCACGTATCTAAAAATAGACGATTGACTTTTATTTTTACGCTGTTGTGTCTAACCTACCTAAGTAGTTTACCTGAACTAGGTAATTATCGTGACAGGTGTTGCGCGGCGTTGTGGGGTGCTTTTTTTCGGAATCCCGAGTACACGGAATCATATCTCCCCGGATGGATCCCCACCGACTCTAGTCTACCTAAGTACTTAACTTATTATCCAATTCATCTATTATATAGGCATTTTTCACGATTTCTCACTCCGAGGCCTTGTTCTGCGCCTCACTAGGTTATAACCCAACAATTGAGTGCAGGGGTAGCCTACGGTTACAGGTTGAATTAGTTGGATTGAGGCTCAACAACACAACTAGGTACCTACCTATGGGAAGGAATAGGAGGATGCAGCCAGTTACCTAATCAATCAATTGACTCAACAAGAACAGCATATATATATATAGCGAAAGAATAAAGAGTTCTGCGATCTCGTCAGTGGTTTTGATTGAAGATTAGTTCATTAGTCTTTCCTCTATTTACTCTATCATTATCATCTTCAACGTCGTCGTTTTCTGGTGTTTTCAAACCCCGACCCCCAATCCCCCAACCATCATCCCACTACGCTGCAAGCTCGACAAGATCAACCTATAACCATATATTACCAAATAACATATAACAAATTCCTTTAATCAATCATGTCAACGCCAACAACAACAACAGCAGTAATAAGAACAGGCTCATGTCTCTGTGGCGGCATCAAACTCACCATCCAAGGCGAACCCATATCAACGAACCTATGTCATTGCACATCATGCCAGAAGGGTTCCGGAGGAATATTCACAACCCTTGCCGTATTTAAAACCGAGGTATCTCCCTCTTTCCCCCCTTTCCCCTTCCCGTTTACCTCTATACTAACCAAAAACAAAAACACAGCAAGTCACATTCACAGAATCCTCACCATCCCTAATATCAACCTACGCGGACAAAAGTCCCGAATCCGGGGACATCGTGTACCGGAAATTCTGTTCGCGATGCGGCAGTCCCTTAAGCGGGACCAAGGGGACTAAACCGGAATTCGTCATCATAGCGGCGGGGATCGTCGACGGCGATAAGAATGTTTTCAGACCGCGGCTTGAGTTCTTTTGTCGGACAAGGGTTGATTGGATCAAGTCTGTCGAGGATGCGAGTGTTTGGGATACGCTGCCGGGAAGGTGAAATTGTTTCTGCTTCCCTGGTATTTCTGGGATTGGATCGGTATAGGTATAGGGGGAAAGAGGTAGGTAAGGTACTAGGTACTCGTGAAACGAGGTGAATATACCTAAGGGGGGCTTTTGACTCTATTTGTATGATGAAAAGGGGGGGGGGGGGGGGGGGTTCCGGAAACACCTGGATCATCTGGGCTGGAGAAAGGGATATTTTTTCTTCTTTTTTTAGTAGCGGGATTTCGTCATGTCATGTCATGTCATGTCATGTTCGTTTTCCTCCTTCTAAATTCCTTTCACGCGCCTATGTATCTCACGAACAGAACACGGGTTACTACAAGCCGCCCGCCCTGTATGAGTATAGGTAGATGTATCAATCAACTTTCCAAGCAGATTAAAACATTCAAGTTCCAATTTAAGTACTTACCTTACTTCTATCTGCTGTGCACCCAAGCTATAAAAAATACATTGACATGAATCGTCAAGCCTAGGTTAGGAGTACCGTAACCTAGCCATGTGCCGTTACGGTCTACAAGAATAAATAAATATATATATATATATATATCCCCGAGCCTTCGTTCCAAGGTATGTACCTATCCTATTAGTAAGCTTTCTCCTTTCCAAAGCCGTTTTTCAATAGCCTTCCTTGCTTGTATGTTTTATCCGCTCACGTGTGTAAGCGTGGGTAACCCCTTTCTTTCTTACCACGCATCGGGACGAAACACGAGACTGCGGAATCGTACCTTGCCATGTTTTCGGGAAGATATCCAAAAATACGGGCTTGCATACATATACCTACACGTGGGTCGTTTATTGCGAGTTTCTCTGTGCCCAACTGCGAATTTCAAGGGGGTTTAAACGGTTAGAGATTGGCAAGAGACCGGTGTTATGTGTAACCTCATCGATGATCGCTGACTACCTATGTACCGGGGCCGTGTCTATATTTGAACAACGCTTCATCGTAGCTGACTGAGAGACGAATTTCAACATGAGCTTTCTATTCTTGAAAGATACATAGTAGCACGAGAAAGCGCCATATTCCCAATACTTGGTTTTGGGGGTGCTGTGTTACGTATCGTGACCACATGGTGGCAATGGCAACGGTTACATATTCCCGCTGAAAGGCTCACTATAGAAGCAATCTGTGTAGGCTTGTGTATTACCTACCTATTCGATAGATTACACGTATACCTAGGTACATAGCAGGTCTGAACGGGTACCTACCTCCTTAATTTAAGTGCCCTACCTTTCCGCACAATCCGGGACGAATTCCGAAAAATGAAAACGAGGTTACAAGCGTTGATATCGTGCCTCAGAGATAGTCCGTCGCCGAAAAGCCTATACCTAGGTTTGGTACAGCATATAGTGTCCGGGTCTTGAAAAGTTTTAGCCAACCGGCTTGAGAACCTACGCGATCCTCGAACATATGACTACCTTACGTAGCACTGCCCCCAATGGAAGGCTATAGGCCAAAACACGGACATGCGGCCAGGGGTGTTTCTAGCCTCGTCGACATCAAGACTAGGGGGGGCAGATATGTATGTTGGGTGTCGAGGATAGGTCTTGTCGCCTATCACGACCCTTCACCGGCATATACTGGAGGCTGCAGGGCTTCGGCTTGGTAGCGATGCATACCGAATGCATGTCACCGACTCGACATGCTCCTTCTTGACTAACAAAAGGGCCGTGGCCAAAATAGAGGCGGGCGACGGATGGCGGGTGGCGGGGCAACTGTGGGAGGGTGACAGGTACAGGATATCCACGTAGGTACGTACCCAAAATGTGCCGTGCCTATCTGATCCGTATCCGGACCTGTGTATCAGGCTTTGCTCGGACGTTTGATAAGCGTCATGGCAGCGGTAGTAGCCAGACAAATAGATATCTATTGTTTGCTTTTTTTTTTACCCTTTGCCACGGGCAAAAAAGAACGTAGGATCCGATGTTTGTATTGTACAGCTTCCTACTGTATCATGGCTTGACTCTTGAGTAGAGATTCAGGCGAGAGGGCTTTGGTAACCCAAACTGGGCCTTGCAAGTTGCACCTGATAATATCCCGATGCGATGGCCAAAGCTGAACGTAACCACTCACTCAGATATATCGAGGTATCACCACATTTAGAAGTCGCCCCTGTTACAAGCCGTACTCGTACACTTAGTACGTACAAGTTAGGTTAGATGCTTCGCAGTCAAAGGCCTATTACCCCCTAGGTTAGCGGAAAACCTATGAGGATGGCATCCTGAAGGACTACCTAGTCTAGGCTTAGCAGTTGGGGCTGCGCTGCGGGAGGGGGTGGGGTGTTACGCAAAGTGGCAGAATAGCGGTGGGCTGGGGGCTGATTAATAATGGCATCTCTCTGCGATTTGGTTGGTAAGTTCAAGGTGGGAATATCGCATCATACTCGTAATAATATGGTGACACTTACCTATTAAATAGACTTGTCTTCCTCTCGTAGGATTGGTTGCATGACGGACATGTCTTTACTTTTTGTATTCGTTTTTAAAAGCTTTTGCTGATTGACCGCCAGACAGATGCACCGCCAGGGTTCTGACCAAGACTGCCTACCTAGGTTAAGCACGTACATACCGGTACTCGTCAGCTCGTATGTGAGAATTGCCCCCAACTGAAGCGGCTATCTCGTCTTTTTACCCCCTCGGTTTTGGCATCCCTTGTGGGGTTGAGAATCCGCTTTGATGGCAATGCGGTGGCGAGCCTGCTGCTTTGTCAACGGCATTCCTTCGTCCTGACTGCTTGTGTGCGGTGCTATAGGTAAAGTAGTATTACGTAGATATCTTGGTAGACGTTCTGGATAGGTTAGCATGGTCAGGTATTTCTCGTAGAATCAAGATGTGTCGGATATAAGCGATCTGCTGTTGCTACGCTGTATCTTATCATCGGCGTAGCGCACCTAGGCAAGTACAGTACTGCCGTAAGGCACGTACGGTGTATAAGTAGGTAGAAAAGGTACCTAATCGATTTGGAATTTTGGGGCATGCTCTGGCACTGCAGAATTGATATCATCCCGTTCCTCCCATACTGGTCTGGATTCTTGTCCGACGCGAGGGATCTCTTCTTTTATAATTTTCACCAAACAACATGTGATAATAGTTCTACCACCATGTCATTGGTACGGCAGCAAATCGGTCCCAAGTCTTTTGTTAGCACTATTATTCAACCCGGTACCTAGACTAAGTATGGGGAAGATGGAGAGAAGCGTCTGATTCTGTCATCATTTAGACTATCCCGCCGACGGCTAGACAGTATAATTTACATCCTCAAGGATGGTCCTTCTTTTCTTATTAATAATGGTTTGGGTGCCGGAACCTGGCTTTCCCATCTCACCTGAATGTTTTGTTTCATTACCTGTGCCGGCTGAGATGGTGAGAGGTTACCACGTCATACGGCGCCTTGATACTATCATGCATCTATAACAAGGCTTTGTCAATATATTACTGTGTAGGCACTATGGAAAGAAGAGCGAAAATACCCGAAAACGGCATGCGCCTGTAACTGTTCCCTGCTTTAAGTGCCTGGTGCCGGTAAACCTGATTACCACATGCTTATTGCATGCAGACAACTTCTGGACTATAGCGTTTGCATTGCCTATCCCGTTCATGGTCATACTCGATTTGGACCTTGGAGTGTGAAACATGGCGATTCTTTTTAGACGCGGTAATATCCGGACACAACACAGCTAACAGAACAAGCAAGCATCACAAGCGTGGTATCAAGACATTTCCAGTCCCTGCGACCTCCTACAAAAAAGCATCTCGACAGAGACAAAACAAGATAGATATGCAATAGATAATGTCACATCATAAGTGAATGTTCCACGTCTTCACCGCGAATGGGGTGACGAAAGGGGGGGTAACTAGGTGGTTCTGGTTAGCCTCGCTTCCACATGCGGGGGGTCTAAACCTGTACTCGTAAAACACGACGAGACACAATATCAGGGTCTAGAAACCCTCAAGCAAGGCATACGGACGTACTAGTAGACATCAGCAGTCCTCTTTCTAAACACCCCCCTTTACTATACCTCCACGCATCCAGTCTCACCCCTAAGTGGTCCATTTGAACGAATATGCGCGATGATATCGAGTGCGTCGGATCCTCCAGGACGTGGCCCAGTTCTGAGCTGGAGAGGAGAGAGTCGGTCTGGAGCTGACTGCGTCCTGAAGCAAGTCCGCCTTGTCTAGTCTTTCCTCATCGGGCAGCCGACTTATTATGAATACACTTGTAATTTCCTCCCTACCTACCTATCTACCCGGCACTTAGGAGTATATCCTCACATATGTTGTTAGTGTTCATGAATCCCCGCTAAGCCTCACCAGCCGACAGCAAACGATTCTGACCAAAGAGAATTGGACACTTGGATACCAAAGCAAGTTTGATAGAATCACTGTACGTGTAAAATGGATGGCTACATCCTGAAGGCCGCATGATAGGTCACCTAACCGTCTATGGTAATCTGAAGCTTGAAGCTGATGGAAGAAGACCAATAGGCATGTGACACAGCAAGCTAGCCAGGTGAGCCCGGAACCGGAAACCAACACTTTGCAGTTGTTGGCTACCTTGGTCGGGCAATTAAATGCCAGTTTCCAAGCATAATAGTAAGGTTTCTGTTTTCCAATTCGGAAGCCCTCGTACTTATAAAAATGGTTGGTTTGAACCAACAACATGACAGTCCGCGCATATCAGTGGCCACATGGGTACCTACCATAGCGGGAAATAGTGTAGCCAGAGAAGCGTTGTTTTTGGATTTAATCGTTGCTTAGAAAACAAGCGTTGCTGAAAACATGCGTTGCCGACCAAAAGCGACCAAAAGAGGCTTAGTTCTAAGGCACTTGGGCTATACTATATAGGTTACAAAATGCAAAGGTTGAACAACTGGTCACTGGTAGAGTGGTTTGGCCGCCCACTCCGTCAGAGGCTTCGCAGGTTCGACCCCCTGCGGAGCCTCTGGCGGAGTAGGCGAGACCTTTTGATTTTTTTCCCTTTTAGACCCGCAATTCCCTTTTTTTAGACCCGCTTCGAAATTCTGACCAATAGGAGCCCAGAGATCCATTTTAGACAACGATTGTTTTCTGAGCAACGCTTCTTTCTGATACAAGGATTCATATACCAAGAACGATTGTTTCCCCCTGCATTGTCCCGGTACGGTAGGTTATGTAGACTCCATTATATTACCTAACCTAGCCGTGGCCCCTCATTTTTTTCATCTGAGTCATCTCAGGGCGCAGCTCAGGTAGATACCTACAGAATATGCTTCTTCCTATCTGCATGCATCTAATATACTACGTGAGATACGTCCTGGAGCATACACCATAAGTGGAATTAGGTTCGATTCCTAATAGCGCTATATGGTTATTTCGCCTTTGGCTTCTTTGGTACCGCTATTACTTGTCGGCTAGAAACGTGTTGCTACTACGTCTAAGGTCTCCAGTTCGAAACCTTTGCAAAAAAGCGATCAGAAGATACGCCTGTAATTTAAATAACCTTAAGCAATAAGTCCTGTCCCTCAGAGAAATCAGGCTCTAAGCTCTTAAGTTTGGCTAAGTACGTGACCTTAGCATTGGCTAGAGCCGTGGGCGGCTCACGTTGTGTTGCGAGTAGATACGTCCTGGAGCATACACCATAAGTGGAATTAGGTTCGATTCCTAATAGCGCTATATGGTTATTTCGCCTTTGGCTTCTTTACGTGCACATGCTTCAAGGTAAAAGAACCGGCTAGTTTACTAGATAGCGGATTAAAACGGGCGCAGTGTACCAGCAGCTCTAGAAGTGTCGCATCGTCCCTGGGAGATGTAAGGAGATAGATGTCCTGTACTTGCGTTGGTCTTGTAGACTCAGCCCCCTCTAAAACGCATACTTTTATCATGGTGTCAAGGCTTGTAACGTATTAGGTTATGTGTGTGTGCTTACACGTACCTTGCTTCCTAGCAACATATGAATGGAACTGTACTTACTTATCTGATATGTTCTGACCGGTGTGCAGATTTGAAGCCTCCTCCAACTTGCTTACCAACAAAACTTGCATTGTACATATTACCTACTTACCTGAGCGACGTTACTATTCCCAGCACGGTATAGCAGAGCCCAATGAGACAACGGGGTCCACGTATCACAGATTCATAGGCATCTCCCAATCGTCTGCAGGTACAACTGGATGGACAACTTCCATGGATCGATAGCCACGCCAACTGCCCAAGGAATCGACATATTATTTTCGGTTTTATTTTCTATTCGAAGGCAGGCTTTAGACCCTTTTTGATGTGGACAAGTTCATTTGCAGTTACAATACCGACCAAACACAGGGTACCTACGCTTTTCTCTTCGCCTACTTGCTTGATTCCTCCTTGGCATGCAATCGATAGACGCAGGCCTGTTGTCAATCGATCAATCCCCACTCACGCGCCCAAGTCTATCCGCAATTTGATAGCCAGCAGATAGCCTTACCCATGTTGATACACGTACATACAGCAGGTACATAAACCAGAGACTCATATCACGCCTACTCTGCACCAACCAACGCACTGCACTCAAGGGCTTTATTTGCCTAGGTCAACCTGGTCGTACTATTGGCTTCTTGGGTTCCTGAGAGAAACCCATATTGCTTGCTTGCTTCTAGCTTCTTGTGCAACATTAACTTGGAGATTGTAAGCTGGGATACTCGGCATTCCAATCATATTTCAGCAAGTACATATTCCAAAGAAGGAAAAAAAAAACGGTTGTTCTCCTCGACCTCCTTAGCCGAGAAGTCTGGCAAAAGATCGAAGCGGACTATTGATATATAACAAAACCTACTACGCTATCAAAATAACAGAGATATTCTCATCAAGGTACAGCCACAGTTTGTTTGGTGTTTAGGTCTGGATGCGACCTGCCTACGATAACTACCCCTCCTACCCTTCCTGGCATCCCGGGATTACCACTATTGGGGGACCTACTAGAGCAATCTCTGTGCCCTATTTAGGTACCTGCTACTGTGATAAGCTAGGGGCCTACACCGTATACCCCGGTATACCTAAACACACCACTACCTACGACCAAACATTCAACATTCGCTTCTTCTCCCCCACCCATCAGTCAAGTCCATCCGATCTTCTCCGCCAAACAAAACTCTACCCACGACCCTCTAAACTTACTTACATATCTATTTTCAACAAGGGGCCAACTCTTTTCCAATAAATTCGACAATAGAGGGGAATAGACAGCAATAATCCAGCTTCTCCGACAGCCGCATCAGTCGCCACAGTGGCATGCACAGAATAACCTTGAGTCTTCATATCTGGTAACCAAACTGACCATGGCAGCTTCGGAGGGAGGTTTTGACCTGTTGAGGCGGGCAACGCAAGCCATGATGTCAAAGTAAGTTAGCAGACTCGTTTCCAACTCTCTACCCCTCCATACCATTCCGAACCCTCGAAAACCTTGTAATCATCGCCGGTCATCCGGCCATGCCAAACTTTACACCTCGGTACAGTTGCAATCTACACTTGCCTTGCAGCTTGGACTGCCACCACCTGTTACACACTTCAATGCTATTTCGCACTCATGTCCTGTGCACCCCACTACCTCCATCCAGGGTGTTGCATTTCCCTTTCGTGTTGCGCACAGGCACAGATACAGCGCGAGCGCTGGTACAGACACAAATCGTACACTAGGAGCTTTTGGTGTCTTTCCCGTTTAGCCATTATGATCATTCCACTCTGGCCACGATGAAAAAGCCCCGGTTATCCCACCTTGGAACCTTGCAACCTTGCAACCTTGGGATCCTGGATCACCTTTCTTCGGCTTTTGTACAACAATTGAGGCCATGCAAGCGAGCAGGAGCGGCCCCCTTACCCGTTAGGAACTTAATTACCGAGAAAAGAGAGCCATCGCAATGCTGCCCTGCACAAGATAACAAACCGATTTATTTCCAATCATCATTTTCGGCGGTCGTCTGAGGCTTATTGCCATCGACAAGTTGAGTGAGCGGGTCGGGTCGAGAGTCAGCCAGCCTCTTATCTAGGGCGGCGGGCACTGTATCAGCTTGCCACCACTGGCCCAGCAACGTACTGCATCCGGGCACCAGAGAGACCCTGTCTATCAGTGATGTTGCACTCTTCCTTCGTACCGGGGCTTCGCCAGTGTCTGCCACCCGACATCTACCGATCCTGCTTAAGGTAGCGTGTCCTTGGCCTCACATGAACTCGAACAAGTCATGACGACGCATTCCTTTACCACAGGGGTGCCAGCACAACCAAGCCTGGCCTGTGTGCCGTTTGCCCGCAAAGGAGCACGTATTATTTGCATTTGTGGCCTGGGCCGATAGCACTGGACTGTGGGCGGTACGGTCACTAGGTACGGTGCGCTCTACTGGCCAGAGGGACTGGTCAGACAGGGCTCGGCGGGCTGCTCCTACTTGCCGTAGGGCAAAAATGCCAATTCGGCAGCTACCTATTCAACTCGCGGCCTGACTCGCCAAAACCCGGACCGAAAAGCAGTCCAATGGGCTGGATTCATTTGGCTACCACCCCACTCTCGGGTTGATCGATAGCAGTTCCCAAAACAGCTCCAAAAAAGTACATTGCCCGCCCCACATATACTCCCTCCGCACCACATGGCGGCGTGGTCGTCCATGGTGCCATGGGTGCCGTGGGTGCTACCGCGGGTCCCTTGATGGAGAGGAGCATGGGGGTCCCGCGGAAGAAATAATCGCTCGCTTGTGAATTTTCTGGCCTCTCCCGAGCTCCTCATACATATCCATGACAGCTTTTGGACGTGTCTTGTCGTGTTTCGCACCCGATCGCAAATGTCCATTCGTCCCTTCGCACCGTACTGTTGGGGATATGACTTGTGCTGCGATGTCCATCTCTCGTCATCCTAAAGTTCTATCTGAAAGCCGCAACATGCCACTGCCATCACACCAATCTTTCTGATTACCCACCCTGCCCCTCAACCCTGACCGTTTCGCATCGTTTTTCTTACTATTCCTCCTCTTCACTACCTCCCGCATTCTGTTGCCCCATTTCTTCTCGAATTTGACCGAAATTGTCCGTCGCCGTCGCCACCATGGCCGAGATTAACAATGTGCTCCGCAGGGTTTCACCACCAGAAGATGAAGCGGACCAGATCGGCTTTGAGACCCCGAGATCCGGGATTGCGACACCCCAACCCGACCTCAAAGATAAGCGGCTGCCGGGTATTATGAGCTACTTCGGCCAGGTTCGTTCTACCCCTTCGGCTTTGCCTTTTTCATCTTCGCATCGTTCTACCCAAGCACGAGTCACTGAGACGCCCGATCCTACGTCGCATCAGGAAGAGAAGGATGCAAAAAAGAAGAATGAACTATCCACTGTACTAGATATGGATTCAATCAAGGGTGGGGAAGCTGTAGCCTCGCCTCTCCTTGCACATGAGAGGATAGAGCCTCCGGAACAAGCACAGGCGACGTCCTTTTTCCACCCTTATCCTACTCCCCCAAGCTCGAATACTCCCTCTGAAAGGGGACAGAAATCGAGGGATGCCAGTGCCGGCTCGGGCCAAGAGGCCTCGATGTCTCCGCCGACCCAACCCTCAATGAATATGCCTACAAAGAATGCTGCCGATGCTTTACCTCATAAGATCCGCAGATCCACCTTGGCTTCGCCTGTCACTAGCGTCGTTACTACTAGTAGCGTCCCTATGACTGGCGTTCCCAATCCGAATGACTCTGTCACTGCATCTCTTACATCTAGCTCTCTGGTTTCTGAAACCCCCAACGCAGATCGTGCCACACGTCCTTCTGATGAGTCCGCTGCGGTTGATAAACTAAGAAAGCTAACACTTGCTACCTCAACAAAGAGCGGCACGTCCACCCCTACGAGGGCACTCTCCGTTGCCCAGCCGTCTAACACCGAAGACCGATCGTCGTCGCAAACTAGCCGATCCGAAGGTCGAAACAGCACTTCGACTTCCCGGAGTGGCGGTGTGCAGGCGCCGCCTCAGAGGGGAAAACTTACCATCAAGATACGGGAGGGACGCGGGCTACGGAAGAGTAAGGATCCGTATGTCGTTGCTGTCTTCCAGCGTAGTGAACTCATATCACCTGGGCCGAGGTCATTCGAGGATGAGGAAGAAGTAACCCCTCCGGGAACCGGTCTTACGGGGGGGATACCAATATCCCGGCAGGGGAGCGATTCAGGCCGCCCCATGGCGATCCCGATGAGAAGTCGCCAGAGTAGCAATACGAGTATTTCGGACTACACTGCCTTCCGCAACCGGACACGGAAGTCTTTCACCAGCCCCAAATGGGATGCTGAAGCGGTTTTGTACGTCTCCCCTTAGCGTCGATGTGTTTTGCGATGAAGCTGACTTTGCGCCCAGCGATGTCGTGGACTCTGATATGCTTGTCGATATCTCGGTATATGACCATAGCCCTACCGGCGAAGAATTCCTCGGCCATGTGGATTTCCAAGCCGTCCTCCCCGGAAAGGACGAGCCTGTACGAGGTTGGTTTTCTCTCCAGGGCAATGCAGATACAACGATAGAAAAGGAGCCTACTGGCGAGATCTACGTCGAGGCGTATTATCAAAGCACGGAAAAGAGACATTATGGCCCAGACGATTTCCAGATTTTGCGGTTGATTGGCAAGGGTACATTCGGCCAGGTCTACCAGGTGCGGAAGAAAGATACCAGTCGCATCTACGCCATGAAGGTCCTGTCGAAGAAGGTGATAGTGCAAAAGAAGGAAGTAGCACATACCGTCGGGGAGCGAAATATCCTGGTCCGGACTGCGACGTCGGAGTCACCCTTTATTGTTGGGTTGAAGTTCTCCTTTCAGACACAGAACGATCTCTTTCTGGTGACGGACTATATGTCTGGCGGGGAACTCTTTTGGCATCTACAGAAAGAAGGTCGTTTCGACGAGAAGCGTGCCAAATTCTACATTGCCGAGCTTATTCTCGCTATCCAACACCTACATCAAAACGACATTGTGTACCGCGATCTGAAGCCGGAAAACATACTCCTCGACGCCAACGGCCACATAGCGCTATGTGACTTCGGGCTGTCCAAGGCGAATCTTACAAAGAACGACACGACAAACACATTCTGCGGGACAACGGAATACCTTGCCCCCGAGGTGCTTTTAGACGAGTCGGGCTATACGAAGATGGTGGATTTCTGGTCTCTTGGCGTCCTGGTGTTCGAAATGTGCTGCGGCTGGAGCCCGTTCTACGCCGAGGACACGCAACAGATGTACAAAAACATCGCATTCGGCAAGGTTCGCTTCCCGCGAGATACGTTGTCGCAAGAAGGTAGAAACTTTGTCAAAGGGCTGCTTAATCGAAACCCCAAGCATCGTCTGGGCGCAGTCAGCGACGCGGAGGAGTTAAAGCGCCACCCATTCTTCGCTGATGTCGATTGGGAATCTCTAGCGAAGAAGCTCATAACCCCTCCGTTCAAGCCGAAGTTGAAGTCGGAGACGGATGTGTCTTACTTCGACCCCGAGTTCACGAATGCTCTTAACAATAGGAATGAGTTGACCGAGCGGGCCATGCAGCTTGCGGCTGGTTATGCCGCTTCGACACCCCTGTCTCCCACGACACAGGCCAACTTCAAAGGCTTCACCTATGTCGACGAGAGCGCACTTGACGACCACATGAAGGGACGGTATGCGGACATGAGCGACGACGATGTCCGGAGTGATGGGGATGGGGATGGTCAAGACGCAGACTGGGATGACCTCGACGACATTGACCCCCGAAAGGCGGACCGGATGAGTGGTATAGTTAAGACCAACCACCAATCGGATGAGCCCTTTCAACAGTTTGACCTCTGACGAATGATTTATGGGGTCAAGAGGTTACTAGACCTTGGCGTTATCTGGTCGTCGGTCCCGCTCGCCTGGCGTAACCTTGCTCCTTTTTCCCACTTTCACACATTCTCTATCTATTCTCGTCTTTCTCACTATCTCCGCGCGTAAGGAAATTGTATTCAACGGGCATCATTGCATTGGGCGGCATTATCGCATGCGGGCAGGGCCGGATCCAGTAGGCCCGAAGAGTCGGTAGGGGCGGTGGGGCGTTCGGCTCTTGCAAATAACAAGAAAAATTCTAGCACGTACATATAAGGACGCCTTTTAGTGCCTTTCTTTTATATTCGCTCCGTGGTCATTGCCAAAAGAGTCATGGAAGTTCTCATGATTTGTTGTGTATTGCTTTCCTGTCCCCCGCCCGCCTGTGCCCCTGAGCAGACATGTATGTGCTATTTGAGTACGTGTCGTCTTTGACCCTTGTTTTAGCGTCTGACGACCACTGGGTTGGGGTGGGAGAGCGGCTGTGCTAGCGTAGGAAACGCAGAAAAGAAAAAGAAAAGGAAACCCAGGGCAAGGATTGCCACTACTACACACCGGTCTTATATCCATTCTAGCGCTTGTTTTTGCCTTTTTTTTTAATCCGTATCTTGAGGACTGTTTTAGCGTCACTTGTTTCTGGATTTGGGTGGTTGACTTGCATATTGTCCTAAGACATGTGATAACTCTTCCGTATATATCCCGCACTTTATTGGGTGTTTTGGCGTATGAAAAGCTTAAACTAGGTGGGTAGTTCAAAATACTTTATTTACGTAGACCAAGTGATAGTCTAATCCAATACGTTACCCGCTAATAATACAACCCTGAAGTGTTGAAGTAATCGCCTCTCCCATTGTATTAAGTAGGCTATATTTATATGAAGTGTAGTTAAATTGGTCTTATAGTTACTAAGCTAACTATGCCGTTGTAGGGCAGATTTAGTAAGATAGGGGCCGAGTAAAGGAAAACCTTGGATATAGACTATCGGTTGTCGGTCTTCTTTCTTCTATGCTCTTTCTTTTGTCTTGGATTTCTGTTTGTTCCTTTTACTATTTGTTATATGTGATTACATACACTATAGGCTAGTTTATTACCTACTTTTAAGAATGTTGTTTTTGCTAGGAGTTTGTAATAATAGAGAATGTTTAGTTTAGTTTTATGTCCTTTTTTAAGGGTTGCTAGTATTTGCACAACAAGATAAATAGAAAAATACTTGAAGGTATAAGGTAGTTGAAAAGTTTAGGTAAGGTAAGGTCTAGTTTGTATAGTAGTATTGAAAATGTAATATTGTTTCTTTTCATGTCCTCTTATGTGTTTTCAAGCGCGTATTTGCTGTTCTACGAGGTAGGTAGGTATGTAAGCTATATATAAAAGAAAGGTTGTTTATGTTAAGTTAACTACGTCTATAAGTAAGTGTTGTAGGTTAGGTAGGTAAGTGTTAAAATAAGTTCTTATCTTACTCGTACCTACCTCCTCCTAAATACCTAAGGCTTTAACTTAATGGTAAGATGTATCTATCTATCTACCTAGGTAAGAGGTAAGTAGGTACGTATATAGGTAGTCGACAGATGGGAGGGTTGGGCTTTTCATATCTATATACATATATATGTGCGTGTAGGCGTGCGTGTAGGCGTGCGTGTATGGCTAGGTTGATAAGTAAGGTAAGGTAAGGTAAGGTGAGATGATGACCATCGATATTCCTTTCTTGAAAGACTGAGATTTATATACGCCTAGACAGACATAGGACTTAAAAATTTCGAGATCGATCTCTCAATTTTGCGGCTCTACCTCTACCTCTACCTCTACCTTTACCTCTACCTAGATGCCAAGGCAAGAAAAGAAAAGTAAAGTAGGGAAGTGAAGAGAAGGGGATAAGTAATCTTGTCTACCTACTTACTCTATTGACTTTACTACTTAGGATCTTACCCATGTATATAAGGTATTATGTGTGCGTACGTACGTGTATGCGGTTTTCTTTTATTCCTTAGTATTATTAGATAGCATTCAAGTTCTCAAATCGGCATCTTCTACGAGTATGCTAACTTGGGTAAAGTATGTACTCTCTTCCTTGTAAGTTTACCTATCTATAGGTACTCGTAAAAATCCCGGAAAAGAAGGGGAAGAGGGAAACGAGATATGAAGGTAGTTGATAAACAGGAATGGGAATTATGTATGTCCCCGTCGCTATAAGTACTTTCTTACCAACTACTTTAACCACCTTCCGAAGAAAGAGAAGAAAGCGTGTATTTCCTACTTTCTCTCTCTCTTTAACAACAGAAATACTATACAGACCTTCTTTAAATACCAAAGAGAAAGGAAAACTGCAGTCAGTCAGTCAGTCTTATTGTCACCCATATCGCAAGAGTATCTATATCTCGGATGTGACACAGGGCTAATCACCCTCCTTACTTTAGTTTCTCTCAAGCCCAATGGAAACCAAACCAACCAGGAGGTTTCTTCCTTCTTCAGTTCGTCAGTTCTGTAAGGGTGTAGGGGAGTTAAGGGAATAGGTAGCAAGAATCAGCCATTATGGAGAAGGAGGTATGGTACATACCGTGTCCAGTACTCCTTTCTTACTTTTGTTTCGTTCAACCTGTCATGTTAAAATACCCATAGCTAGTCTATCTAGCAACGAAAAGGTTATAGGAGCACGACATACTGCTAGTTAGCATGGACTGGTAATCTGGTATATATTTACCTACCTACTTGAGCATGTAGTTACCTTTTCGAGAAGGGCATTCGACAGTCATCGTGTACGTAGCAGGTCAAGTCCGAAGTATCTTGCAATATTGTATTGCTATCGTCTCGTCTCGGGGAAGCAGTGAAAACAGAACAAACAAGCGTGGGAATCACATCAACCGAATCGATTACCCCCGTAAAGAGTAATTCGTTAGCGGTTAAAACAACGGACCAAGTGTTTTAAGACGGGAATGAAGCGTTTTTGTTATTGTCTCGATACCGGTAAAGATATCATTTGGCGTAAATATACACGGATTACTCTCTCTTCTCGCGGCAGGGGCCAACTCTGAGCGCTTTTCGAGTGTAAAATAAATCGACACATTTTCAACCAACCATTGCCCCATCTATAAAGCAATAGTAGTTTCGCCTCCTTATCCATTGTGTCGCCCCCCTCTCCATCCTCAGTTGTGATTTCGCTCTCGCTCTCGCTCTCTCTCTCTCTTCTATTTCTCGCACGTCCATTAAGTTTCGTTTAGTGAGCAGCGGCGGCGGGCTCATCATCCTCCTCATCTTCTAGCCAGTCCTCGACGACGGCGGGAGCCGATCCGGCGGCGGCACCCTCGTTACCCTCGACCTCGACGGCCATGCTCTCGTACTCCTTCAGGCTGTTGGCGAGGTCGGCCTCTTCGGGCGACTTGGGGGCTTTCGGCGGGCTGAATGTCTGGACATTGCCGACGCTATCTGAATCCTTGATGGGTGTGGGCTTATAAGCCTTGAGCTCCTTGAGGTAGAGTTCCTGGACGAAGTCGGCTGTCGGGGACGGTTTGTGTTAGTTGAATTCCTGAATATACTTGTTCAATCTGCTGAAAAGAAATTCGAGAGTGTCCGAGAAGCACTTGATACGAGAAACAAATGCACGATTATTCCTCGTCCGCTGCCCGGGTAATCGATTGCTCTAGTGATGGATGACCAAGCTTTGAACTTCAATCCCGAATAGACCTCATCCTCCGGCATTCCTTTCGAATTCTCTCCATCATCTTCCGTATGCTAGGTGGACCGGTATATATCGAGTGACGTGTGATGATAAGGACGTATGGGGACATGGTCGACAACTCACCTCGTCGGGAAACGGTAGGGGCGATGAATCCGCGGGCGGCGTTGACCCTGGCCACACGGGTGACAGCCGAGATGGCCGATCGAGCAGTCTACATACAAAGCATCAATTGCGTCAGTAGAGAGATTCCCCACGTCCGTCGATATTGGCTTTGACTTTTAGGTTCAAAACGTACCGAAATTCTTTGTACGAGCATTTTGACGACTGGATGAAGATGGGCCCGATTGGGGGGATGGGTGGAATGAATTATCGATGATAGGTGGTTGAAGGGTTGCGTTGATTTTTCGTCAGAGATGCTCGGTCGCAGCGTTTAGCTGAGTCCAATCAGATCGCTTCAATGCTAAGGGAGCTTGGACCACTCTTTTCCGGAAGCTAGGTACTACTACGTCTACTCGTATAGTGAGTGCTGTGGCACTGTGGATCACCTCTACCTTGGTGCCTTTCCGGCGTTCTCGTAGGATTTTAATCCGTCACGTGTTCTTCACCTTTAACCATTACGAGTACGAGTACCTATGCATCAGTCTAC
The DNA here is from genome assembly GCA_022579005.1 of Poronia punctata. Taxonomy (NCBI): domain Eukaryota; kingdom Fungi; phylum Ascomycota; class Sordariomycetes; order Xylariales; family Xylariaceae; genus Poronia; species Poronia punctata. Next base: position 30,271 of record MU401503.1, on the reverse strand, counting down.
GTCGGCGTCGGTTTATAAGTCAGCGTCGATTATTGATATCTACCGCACTGTAAATAGATGACAACAAGTCTCTTTGACGGATTAAGCAACCGAAGAGCTGTCAGCAACTCTTAACAAACTAACAGTACGAGTATTGCTCACCGCCAAAACGATGCCCTGCGTCCAACTGTGAGAGTAACATTTTTCTGTACACTTCTTTTAAAAGGCCGGGCAGCCACTGTCGTCTACCTCATATGAGTCCACCACATTAGATGTCCTTCGGCTTATATACACCCTTCTCATTATTCGGCAAGAGCAACTCCGTCCAGTTAACATCTACTGTATTCAGCTACCTACCTACGTACCGTATATGGGTATCTGATGCACGTAGGCCTGTTCCGTTTTGGGGCCCCTGATCCGAGCCTTCGGTACTGTACAGGAAGATTGTGAGGAACGTTGTTGTTCTCACACGTCCATGATGAACTAAAACCAGTCTTCTGAATCCTAGACGTCGCCCCAACGCCAGCCTATCCTGACTTCCATTCCATAGAAGCCTATAAAAACAACAGGAGACACCCTGGGAGACCAATTTCACGGCGTCTTGCGTCTTCTTCATTATGTTGACACCCAATCGCCGCGTACATACCCAGGTGGGTAGTCAATGCATTAAAGTGTGTGATGCATCTTTGTAGTGACCTTGTATAGTACTAAAGCCGCATATCGACTTCTATCTTGTGCCTGTCTCGTCTCATCAAGAAACTTCTGAGACGAAGTTATGATCGAGGCACGGGTACTCTTAGATGGCGACTCGTGCGGTGCTCGTCGTTTGCTGATTTCGTATAGCAAGCTGCCTCATATTCGCATACAATCATTCATGGACTTCGCCTTCATCATCAGAACTCAGACGCTGCCGCTTTTGCTCTCGGCTTTCTGGTTCTAAGGATTCATCCACTTTTCGCTTGGAAGGAGAAGCTAGCCCGTCGCCATTTGTATCTGGGTGAATTGTTAAGTTATTGGCCGCCTCTTTAAGCGCGACATCTGAATCTCCCGGGGCCGACTCGGAGACTGTTTCAGCTGTTGCTGTATCGATCTCCCGTTGGGCCGCCTCCTCGTCCACCCCGTCCACCCTGGATTTGGGACTTTGCGTTTCACCTTCTGTCCCCGGCGACTCATTGTTACTGGAGCTAGGTTCCTCATTGGCACGTCTAGTGCTCTCCATGCTAAATGTCGGTGATCCACTATATGGATTTTCGGTTTTGCGGAGCGGGTTCTCGGTATAGAAGTCTTTCATTACCTCTATCGCTTTGACACAGAGATCCTCCTTCGTATCAGCCGCTTTCCACCACGGCTCTCCATTCAGATCCGCTATCGGTATATTGGAAAAATTACTGGCGAAATATATGGCCGCCAAGGCGATGTCGCGAGCTTCCATAAGAAGGGGTAATACCGTCAGGCATGAATCGTTGCAAAACGCCCAAGCGGCATGTCGAAGGGTGTGGTTATGTACGAGGCCAAGCTGGCCGAGGGATTCGTAGAGTTTGAAGTGTGGGTTGTCCACCATTACATCGAACGTAAGACACTCGAGCATCACTTCCTCATACATAAGTATACTATCCCGCCACCGCCAGTATTCTTTCGACTGCTCGTCGATTATGAGCTTGATATTCTTCTGCGCGACCTTTGCGACTGCGATGATGATGTCCTTGGTCTTCCGGCAGTTCTCCTCGGTCTTGTTTGCGAGAAAGAGGGCTGTAGCTGCAATGTTCTATATAAGGCACCGCGGTCAGTCTCTCTGATGTAGACCTCGGCAAATCGAAATAGCAGTTTGCTAATCCACAAGAGTCCAGCTACGCGCAGGGGCTCTCTATCCAGGTGCATAAACGGGGAGAGCGGAGAATGCTAACTGCAAAAAGCGCGGCAACACTTACGTAGTGGTGGACTCCTTGCTTTTCCTCGACCATGCTGAACCTCATGTAGAATCGATGGAAGAAGACGCCGGCGACGTAGAGTGTAACCTGAGGCAACTCCAAGAGTATACCGGCTTGATAGATAAAATTGACGCCCTTGGCCCGTCTTAACCTCTCCTCAACAGGTGGAAGCCCATCCAAGATGCTCGGGCTGCTGAGGACCTCGTCAGACGTGAATAACCACTGTTTCGGCATGATGAAAGAAGACAAAGACTTCTTGACTGTCGGAATGGATGGTGAAGACGAACCCCTTTGCGACTGGGGTCTAGGAGGCGACGTGCGGGATGAGAGGGTGGGCGGGGAGGGAACTGGAGGCGGCACGTCACGCCGTCGCGATGGCGATTTATTAGAACCCGAAGCAGATGCAGAGAGAGTGCCGGAAGATGAGCCAGGGCGACCGCTATTAGGAGGAAGAATGGGTGCTTGATAGCCTTCACGAGGCGGAGGTCGGTACCTATCAATGCTCGCCATCGCGCGGGCTTAAAGCCAGATGAAAGAATGGATAAAAACCGTTTTAGTCTGGCGGCGCAACACAGCGGCGTTGGGACTGAGCTAGAGCATTAACCAGAGTGGAGCGCGTCAAGGGAGGCGGTAGATGTAATCATTGCCTCTTGAACCAGACCAGGGTTATAGTCTAGTAAGTGGGAATGTGGATGCCCTCAACTGTACACGTAGAGAAAGACGCGTAGCTGAAACCCGTTGTACTTGTGCAGTGACTCTTTGTATTATAAAACTTGTTAACCTTAAGAAATGTAGAGTTGAGGATGAATGGGCGAGGAGTGGAAAACCGGCGACTACCAATGATGCACTCGATTCTCGTAACTGAAGGTCGGGAAGCTGCAATGGTGCACATTGTATGTGCACTTTACAATGTACTAGCCGGTCAAATAATACTTATTTACATATTGATAGGTACCTCTGTGTACTTTTACTTAAAGTTCAAACTCGTCGGCGGTGGTCCCATATTTGTTTTTTGAAGGGGTGGGTCTAGATGCTTGCTTAATTGATTCACTAGCGTGCCAAGATCATATACAGTGCAGAAATGTTACCTGCACAACCTTCTTTCTGGTCCTGTAAGATTTGGGTACCTCACGATAGGTATTTCCAACAACATCATACTCGTAGTCACGATGTAGTACATATCTTCACATTGATGACTTGAAGCTTGCCCTGCGGCATCTGTTTGTAATATCAAGCCGAGCATGTGTACATAGAGACTCCTTTGTGAGTATTGGGATTGGTTGCGTCAATTTTGTCTCTCCATTGGGTATCAGTCATATCCGAAAAGCATAGTTGCCTGCCAACGTCTATCCTAACCTATTACTACCAATGGGTCAGACAGGGTCTTTATATACCCTCGTCGTCGTTCCTACCCCAAAGATTTACTCTTCTATCGTGGCCTCCACTAACTATCCATTTGCCGTCTCTGCTAATATCCACGGATGCAACCGGCCCCGTGTGACCTTGCAGAGTCTGTACCAGCGTCCAGTCATCTGCGGAGAAGATGTTGACCTTGCGGTCAAATCCACTAGAGACAAAGAACGTGCCTGATTTCTTTGGTAGCTGGTTCCCATTCTCGTCAGCCCCGGGCGGTATGCCTAATAGGGGGTCATCTATTCCCTTGTACCACCGGATGTCGGAGACTGCGCTGGTATGTGCGCCGATGCCGCCTGTTCTTTGCACTTTCCTAACGTCCCAACACTTTACCCAACCGTCCGCAGATGCGGTCAGGACCCGGTGGCCATCGGAACCCCAGTCAATCCCATGGATAGGTTTTATATGACCGTCGAGGTGGCCATCGAGGATCATTACCGTTCTCCCAGTCCTCATATCCCATATCCTGGCGATGCTATCCATACCTCCACTTGCGAGCAGGGAACCATCGGTATTGTAACTGACCGCAAAGACGCCGCGAGAATGGCCCTCTTGTAGAAGTAATTCTGTCTTTTTCTCCACATCCCATAATCTCCAGGTTGTGTCGTCCGAAGCTGACGCGAGATACCGCCCGGACGGGTGGAACTCGACTCTTACCACGCGTTGTCCATGGCCCTCCAAGGTTGCTAAAGGGGTGTCTTGCGTCAAAGACCATAGATTGACCTGCCCTTCTGCGCCTCCCGAAGCCAGGTTGACTGAATTTGGTGACACGTTGCATTCGGGTAAGGTCGACCCTGGAAACCACGATATACCGCCTATTCGGTTTATATGGCCTCTTAACGTCATCTTCTCCTTCAGAGAAGGGATCTCGATGAGTTTTATCGAGCCTCCCCAGTTACCTGCGGCAACTATTTCTCCGTTTGGCGATATCCTCGTCATGCTGACGTTTCTGTCTCCTGCCGTCTGACTGCCCTGAAGCTCAAACCCCTGCAGTTGCTCTTTGATATGTTTGCGATGCTTGACGTGCGTCCTCAGGGGTATGGATACCTCTTGTTTCTCGAAAGCTAACCTCCGCCTCGCTCTTGGCAACGAGTAGCGCGCAATCTCTTTCCGAGCGTGCAGGAGCTCCTCGCCTCCATTTGTGTAAAATTCCTCCTCTTGGTCTTCCTGCTCTTCGTCTGACGCGTCTTCCATGGTTACGTCTGGTGCCTCGGTCGCGCTTTGGTTCGTCTGCAAGTTCAACAGGATCCCTCTTAATCTGTCGCGCCGATCTGCCGGGCCTTCACCGAATAGTGTAATGGGCTCGCCCAATTCTCGTAGCCTTGCGCGCACCCGTCCGTCATCTGTGGGCACAGCGAGGCTGGCAGCCATCCTTTTGCGCTCGAATTGTGAGAGGAGCGCCGAGGCCTTTTCAGGGGCAATGCCCGCCGACGCCGCGGGCATGTCATAGTCGTAGTCCGTGGGGATTTCATCGAGGCTCATGCCACGATCCTATGCGCCGGAGCTGTCAGTAAATCATGGCTTCTTTCCTGAACGAAGATCAACATACCTCTTCGGCCTCTTCCACATACGCTTGCCGCGATGGGTGCATCATGGTGGGCAACAAATATTATGGAGTGTCAGTTATGTAGGATTGTCAAATGTCAGTTTCAAAATGTCTACAAAGTTGACGTGTTGTACCTAGGTTAGCATTGATGGTGATGGAAGCTTCGAAAAGCTCCGTATCGATAAAGTGCTTACCTTCCCTACGAGCCTACCTACGAATACAGGTAGGTACGCTGTGCCTAGTACCTACTTTGCTGGCGCAGGCCCACTAAGGCCCCTGTCGAGCTATCGTCACACAGTAAACATCAAGACAATACAGTGGGGACCCATTAGAAACGAGCACCACGATGTTTTACACCAAAACTCAACATGTTTAACGATACATAACATAACTACAACATGGTCTAATATCTATTAAAAATAAAGGTATATAACGGCTATCATTAGCTTTTATATTATGTAAGTACTTAACGTATACCTATTTTTCTAATTTAATTATTAAAGAATATACTTACTTACTTTATTAGCAAAAACTTAAAACATGTATAATTAAATAAATAAAATATATATTGTTTTTTTGCTTTTTTATACATGTTTATTATAGCATGCCTAATATATTAAAACTACATATAACCTTATATCTTATAAATTAACAGAGTTATTGTAGTTGTAAGTTTAAAAAAAAAGTTTAGTTTTGCTCGTTTCTAATGGGTTCCCACTGTACACGGTAATTGGTTATTCCCGAGTATGGTATTCAACCACTGAGCTGCTAGTGCCGGTGCAAAGGGTGAAAGTTTCATGTTCAAAGTGAGCCCGTCGGGCCCGTCTTGACACCTCTTCTAAAACCAGGGCGTCTCGGTTCGAGAGGTTAATTCTTCCAGTGTATACACAATATGTCTGCGAAAAATATGCCCTCTTCTCGCTAACAATGCAGGTACCTGATATGTCATAGGTCATTGAAACAGCACCTAGGTACCTAGTACGAGTGCGCCCGATGAGCGCAGCAACCTCTGGTGAGAATTACGATGGCACGAAATAAGCAAGGACGGAGCTTCAAATTAAATATACGAAAGCCAACGCATTTAAAATAGGTATTTTTACTAATTTTCTTACACATACTAGACAACTATGATGTAGGGAATAAAGAAATAGACCTAGAAGCACCATGGATCCTAGCCAACCCACGATCATCTCCAACAAGCCCCAAACGAAACTACCATGGCGCTATTTAGGAGTATTACCCCGACGCCTCTTCATCTCGCCCTTTAAAGAACTTAGGACGTAAGCTGAGGAAATGATGGCCGCGATGACCGAGTAAGCGATGACTAGGGCTCTACCTGCACCTGCAAGCTTCAGGCCCAATCCACCGTTGACGATGCCCTCGAGCATCAGGATCCTTCCGTACCAGATGTGTGCGTAGGAGATAGCGCCTCTAGATCTATGTTTAAGGTAGTAGAGATGGTGGAGGTAACCGCCAATGGGCTGAAGCCCGAAAAGAGCAACAACAACCGTACCCAAGAGGGTGTGACTCGTGTGGAAGTTCTAAAGTTCACTCGAGGTTAGCTCCGTGCAGCAGTCATATTGATAAAAGGGGCCCGACTTACATATCCTGTACGTTGTGCGAGGACGACACCGATTCCAAAAGCCGCCCACATGAGCAAAAACGAGGTAAGCTGCCAAGCAGCGTGCATTTTCCAATTCCCAAACAGCGGCATCAGGATAGAACCTAGGGGGTACAAGACGACCATGACGATGCTCATCAGGATGCCGTGAGCGGACCGGAGCGTTGGAATCTCGCGGATGGATGCCGGGAGTCCGATAGACCCACTGTCACCAGAGTCAGGATTGCCCCCAGGGGGCGGCGGCGACGTCGTCCCACCACCGGGAGATGTTACGAAAGGATTTCTGTCGGCGGAAACAACGGCGCGGGCCAAGTTGAAGGTGAACTGGTCATGCGAATCATGCCTACTGATACCTGCATCCAGTCTCTTGCTGTTGATGGCGCTGCCCTTTTTCCACGCTGCGACAAAAGGTGACTTGGAGCTCGACACGGTCAAGGACCCGCCATCCCAGGACTCGCAATTGGAGCAACGCACATTAGCCAACATGGTATTGCCCCCGTCTACTATCCCACTGCCGGCTAGCAGCTCAATATGTGTATCTGTTTGATGTTCGGGCTCGACATAGCCGCTGGCTCTGCGCGGCGAGACGGTCACGTTTCCGGCTCCATTGGCGTACATGACGAACAGGTTGGAGCCGGCCATTTGTGTCCCCGTTCCAAGGGCAACCCAGCTGTACGTAGCCGGAGCCCGGAGCTGGAAGTAAATGTTGCCATTGCTAGACAAGGCCGTCGAGTTTGGCACACCCACTTGCCAGCACACATCAGTGGTGGAGCAGCGAGATACTGTCGCCCCGGCGCTGAATGTGCTGTACGACAAGGCGTCTGCGATGCTAAGTCAGTAGCTGAAGTTCCCCTTACTTATACCAGATCACATGTGGTATCGCTCGGTGCACGACCTTGAAGTCGGGTTTGAAAAGATCACTTACACAACGCCGTCGCTAGAGTATATCTTTTCATTTTGGTGTCAGATAGATAGCCCCTAAATGTAAGTAAAGGCAAAGTCGAAATCGGTCAGAGGTTTACTAGTTGCAAGAAATTGCTGATGGGCGTAGGTCCTTTTGAACGAAGAACTTGGCGCTCAAGATGAGACAGGTAGGACAGGGATTCAAGAATGTCCAGGCCCGGAGCTGACACAGGCCACACACACACACACAGTCCCCGAAGCGTCGCGTTCTGTCTTATTTGCTCTGAGCTAGGACTGCCAAGTAAAAGCCTCCTTTTGTTAGTGAGTGATGCGGGGGCCAGACGGCGTAGCTCTATTGATAATTGCAAGCCACCCTACAGCCGCAAGGTATGAGATTGCGTGGCCTTGGGTTTGAAACGGGACGGAGCCGGGCTGTGTGCCTTTTTTCTTCAATGCTCTCTGGTGCGACTAACGTCCTGGCGTGACGTTGAAATGCAGGGAACAAGGGACAGTGATATACAGGTAATCCCAGTTCGACAACTCTGGTCTCGGATTGTAAGTCGGATTGGCGTCCGTGACACGAGAGAACGGGCGGTCCTAATGAATATTAATAAATAGTGACTGGGTTTCTGCAGTCTACCTATTTATCCTGGGCAGTAATATTCGCAGTAGTATAGGAAAGTAACCAGTATGCCTAACCTAGTAGAGAGTCGACAGTATTTGGTTTGGTTATAGCTATTTCTAATATTATGTGGTGTGTGTGAAGAAGAGAAGAAGTAGGTATAAAAGCAGGGAAAGAAGACCAACCCGGTCCTACTTTCCTGATATACGTGTACGAGAAGAATCGAAACAAGTACGTGAACAGGAGGGGAAACCAGATGCGTAAACCAGATGCGTAAAGTTAAAATAAGTATACCCTTCCCGGGCGGCAGGGTACGTAGGTAGGAATTGTGACTGTGCGAGATCTTAGGTATCTGATCGTGACAGTCAGATGCCAAGGGTAGGTACAGTAGGAGCCAGGAGCTAACCCCGGCGCCGATGGATTTTTGTTTACGTTGTATTTATCTTTCGGTCTTTACGTACCGTGTCTTTTTCATTTACCTACTACATTCTGGTCAATGGTCATGACATTTACCTTATCTAGCTGTACGAGTAGAAGATTTCAGGCTTCTAATTCCTTTTTTTGTGATTTTGCTCTCGACTTACCTGTTGACTTGTACGTACCTAATAGCGTCTCTACGTGTACCTACCTTAGAGATCTACTTGTACCGAACCAATGTATCATCTTCATTTCTCAAATTGGGTAATTATCTAAGGTTAGGCATTGCTATTGTTTGCCAAGGCTTGGGGGAATTACAAGGGCCTTGAGTTTGATACGAGTACTTGGACAAACGTACATTTATTATAAGACATATTATAAACACCAGGATGCGCTTGGGTAAAAGAAGGATATGGTGGGGTTTTTTTCTTGTTGATCGATCGGGGAGGCAAGGCATATATGTATGTTTTAAACTCAACGGTTAAAAGTTGTCATGCATACGTCGCTCGAAATGCCGGTGCTTCAATGCTACATATATTACCGACTCATCTGCAGGGTACCTATAATTTGTGACGCTGGGATATGTATAAACTTGGCATGTTTTAATTCCAAACTATTGTCCTTTGACATATTATGATACCTGGAATGTAACAGTGATATCTGGCTATTTACCTACTCGTAGGTACTAAGCCCCTAGTTTACATAACGTCCGGTACTTTCAATGTTATAATGCACAATATTCAAGCCTTCCGATCTCTTTCTTAATCACCCCAAGTTAAAGGACTTGGGGCTGAGTAACAGCAAAAATCGGTCGGTAGAGACCTGATGCAACGCCCCGCTTGCCACTTTCTCTGAGAAATGCGGCAGGCACATGTACACGTACACGTAAAGGAATGAAAGGTAAGGAAACTAGCCCTGTAAAGCCAGGTCGGAAACCAATCAAATTACCTGAGTGCCTAATCCGGTCAATCAACCCAATGATCTTCAAAACGTCAGCAAGGGTTGGATTTGAATTGCCGAATGTGGAAAGAAGAAGTCGCTGGGTACCTTCTGTAGGTATTTATTGGCTTTTGTTGTTTCTCTACCGGTGCTGGTACGAGTAGTCAAGGCATCGCATTCTTCAAGTGAGACCGTACCTACGAGTAATATGATAATTCATCATTTACAACACTCGATCTTATGCATCCTCTTTTCCGACCTTCTGAAGAGACTAGGTTAGGTAACAGGTTTCACGTCCGCGACATGACAGGCTACCTATGTACGTTGTATCTGACCTCTGATGTTCTGATTATGAAGTAGGTACACTGGTGCAAGTTCCAACGCATATATAAGTAGGTACATTCCTTGGGATACCTAACCTACGAGTACATATCTCCAGTTACCCAACATTACCGTGACGTTCGACGGAGAATGTAAGCATGGTCCTATGGAAAAAATCTGAGACGGCCACGTATGTAAGCGTCTTATTGGCCAATGGATGGTGGCAAGGAATGGGCGCAGTCCGTCTGGACGCGTCAACTTTGACACCTTTTACATGCCCACCCAAGTCTACCTATTTGTGGCTTTTCTTTAGCAAGGGTTGGCTTGGCATAGGAACAGTAGTTGCACACAGGCTCAGCATGTTCCGTTGATGTAGTAGTAGTGGTGGTGGTGGTGGTGGTGATGGTGACGCCATCAAGATAAATACCTCCAGTTTAAACTCCCTAGGAGGTACTTAGGGTATGTTATGTGTTATCTCCGAGAAATAGTGGAAGGTCACAGACTCTACAACTAGGTAGGTACAGCTTATCAAACTATATCCTCACTACCAGCCTAGGTATATAAGATCTGCTGCCTCTCTCTCTTCGAACCCTGAAACCTCGATGTCCTGCATCTGATAGGTATCTTTTGACAAGCACGAATATAGTACTAGGTTAACTACTAAGAAGTATAGGTATTCAATAGTGGGACAGCATAGTAGAGTCTTGTTCCTCCATCGTGTGGCATGTATAGGTACGTGTATATCAAAGCCCAAAATCCCCCCGCCCGCGGAACGGTCACGTCGGTACAACCGGAACCCCTCCAATATCTCCCGGGGTCACCCCCAGCCTAGGCAACCCGGCTCCGGAAATCGACAATCGAGATGCTACTAAGGCTCAATCTGTATAATGAGAAAGGAGGTTGTGCTTGAACCGTCGAATACCACTACATGATGCCTACCTTACCTACCTACCTATACCCGTACTGAACCATACAAATGGGATATAGGTAGTCGTAAAAAAGACCCAGACAAATTCGCGTTTTCCGATTTTAGGTACGCGGTTAGAAGACTTACTTACATACCACGACATGACATATATGCAAAGAAAACAGGTTCCGAACTCTTCCTAGGTGCTAGGTCATCTAACGACACACAGTTCTCATTTTCCCATTCGGGTACATAAAGTAGGTATGCGGAGAGAAAATATCGGCATTTATACAGGGGCTATGCACACCCCGTCTTACATACCTAGCCTACCCTGCCATTGTCGAAGGTTTTCGAGTTCCGATTCCCGATCACTAATTACATACCTACTCAAGATACATACGAGTACTCCTAGACAGGGGAATAATATCTTCGAGATGATAAAAACCCCGTCCGAACGCTGCTTTCAAATATCTACCTATCCACACAGATAGATGTATCCCGATTACTTATTCACTTATTTATATCAAATCCTATTTATCTAACTCCAACTTACATACCTTGGTAATGCTATCAACTCCTCCCCGAACCCCTGTCCCCGACCAGAACTTATATCCATCCTGGATATTCCCTCTGCTTTGGATTTGTGAGAGGTCGGTATGGCACGAATACCGACCTAGCTTCCATGAATATGACGAGAATAAATACCTATCACTACCCCTTGGCTATACTCCCAACAGAAGTGATTACTCGGATTTAGGAGATGGAGAGTAATCTAATGAATACACGAGGAATGCAAGAGGTAAGCCCACATATCATATACTATACGAAGCCGAACATGCTATAAGGAAGAAAACAAACCCCCAATGGACTTTACTACCTAATATTCTGGATATGGGGGGCAACACGTAGGACACTGGGCAATATTGAGGCGAGCAAGAAAATGTAAGAGAAGCTGGACATCCATCCTCAGGTTTATTCGGTCCCAATATCTATTTGAGATATACATATAACAACGTCTTTGGAATTTTGTCGACCCGGTGGATTTCTATCGACGCTAGAAAATGAAACATAAAAAAAACATAGCAATGAAGGCAGTACAGGGTACCAGGCTAGACCCTAACTATAGATATGGGGAATACGCTCTAATCTCTAGAAAATCAAGATTGCTAATCCGTAACGGTCGCTTTGTTTGCAATTCCCCTTTTGAACTCCTGACAACGCCTTGCCCGTCATCGTCAACTCGTGTCACGAGACTTTAGTATGTAATCCTGTACACATATAGACCTATCCAGGGCCAAGGAGACATGTCGTACACTCGGCTGTTATTCATTCAACACATTTACAGGTACCTATCAGGCGCCTGCAGCCATGAACGACCGATTCTCTAACCAGCTGTTTGGGGCAACGTAGCTGAACCCTCCAAAAGGGTCTTCCTTATAGCTACCCCAAGGTGAAATGGCACCCCACGGGTCCCTAGTTGTGACGGGACTAAGGGATAAATCGGTGAATTCGGTGGCAAAGTTCTCGGCCAGCTCAGGGTCGGTAATCATGGGTTGGATAGGCGGCTCCATCTCCCTCGCAGCAAGTTTCTCCCAGTCGATCTTCCGGAAGAATCGGTGGTTCTTTATGGTGTTAAGGTCTTTGGGCATGCGCGAGCCAAGCCGTTTGGCCGGGTCTTTTCTCAGTAAGCGTGCTAGGAGATCTTTGGCGTCAAGACTCAAAAAGTATGGCATCACCACCTTCTGCTTAACAATGTTGTGTTGGACCTTGGCGCTATTTGCGCCTCGGAACGGCGGGTTACCCGTCATAAGATCGTATCCCAGAGCGCCGAAAGACCACCAGTCTACTGCCTTGCCGTATTTCTCCCCCAGGATGACTTCGGGGGCCATATATTCTACCGTCCCAAGGATGGATTTGCAATCATCCTCGCCTGCGGCAACCTTGGAGAGTCCAAAGTCTGTGAGGAGTAGGTGCCCATTGGCATCCAATAGGCAATTCTCCGGCTTTAGGTCCCTATAGACGACACCAAGCGTCTCGTGGAGGTAGGACAAGGCCAAAACCATCTCTGCCATGTAGAAGGCCGCAGTTGACTCGGAAAACATCTTCTCCGTGTTGAGATGCGTGAAGAGCTCGCCGCCCTGGCCATACTCGAGAATGAGATATAGTTTAGCGTGATCCTGGAAAGCATAATAAAGATTGACGACAAAAGGGTGTCGATTGACCGACTCGAGAATTTGCCGCTCCGTCTTGGTCTGCTCCACCAGCTTCTTATGAACCACGACAGATGCCTTCTTAAACTGTTTCTGGGCGTAAAGTCGGCCGGTGGTGCGTTGCTTGACAAGCAGAACAGTGCCGTAGGTGCCCTTCCCAAGGCAGCGCAAGGGTTCGAAATCGTCGGCCTGCATCTTGCGGGGAGTCTGCCCACCTGGGGCAGCCTCGGTCTTTCCGCGCACGCTCTCGCTTACAAAGTCGCTCTCTAGAGGCACCTCGTAGGAAACGGAGCCGTTGTCGGAATAAGTCTCACCGGACTCACTGCGACCTGTCCGGCTGCCTCTGCTGCTTGTGTAGCGAGCCCCGCTATCGCTGCGTGTCCGGGCCATGGAGCTCGTACGAGAACCGTTGAGACTGAGCGGTTCGAATTGCATACGTAGCATGGCGATGCCGCTCATAGCGGGTGATGGAATACCCCGCAGCACGGGGCTGCAGTTGGCGCTGACGACATCGTCAATTCGTTGAGGCTGATCCCGCTTAGCAGCAAAAGGCGGCGACGAGCAACGGCTTGCGTTGTCGACTTTAGAAAGTCTATGCGGAGAGAATCCCCGGACGGTGGTGAGGGCAGGAGCAGCTGGCTGGAGCATCATCTTGACACAATCGAACTAGTTCAGGTCTTTGCCCGATGTCCGAGAGTCGAATGATTCTAGTTTTCGGGACCTCGATTCTGATCGATAGTCTAGTTGTGAATTTGTATATATTGGTGGTAAGCGTCTCTCAACCCGCCCCGATTCACGGTAGGCGGGTGCCGCGTCGGCGTTCGGCGTCGGCTCGTGGCTCGCAAAGATAATCGATGTGTGTTGGCTGGACGGGTGGAGTGAGCATCTGGCAAGAAACTGAGAAATAATTGTCGCGATGTGTTTGCTGATGCATTGGCAGTCGGGGGGCGATACGGGCGATTGGTACTCGTGTTAAAATTCTTCTTGGGTTGTGGTGTTCACCAAAAGGTGGTGGTGAGAGGAAAATATTAGAAGGGAAAGAACAAGCGGAAGGTGAATGCACCTATATTAAAAATTAAAGTGGATAATTGTGAGCGGGTATCACTGTATCAGGCTCAAAATGTAGCTGACCCAAGGGGTAAAGGGGTTCCCTGCTTTCTTGCTCCGTGTTGGACCGAATCAAAAGTTGAAACTCCCACATGAGGAAACATTCCAAGTCATTACACCTAAAAATGATGGCTTTATGCGGCCTTTCTGAAACTCTGAATCCATCTCCTACCCTCGAACCGCTCACTGGGCCACGCCAGTCGACGAGTGCAAAAGAACAAAAGTGTTGGCTGACAAGGTTCCCGGCGAGCCAGCAGGCCCCAGACAGACTTCAGCATCTTTGATCGTCTAACATCCATCTCTGGAGCCCAACTTCACCCCGCACTAGGCATAATGCGGTAGTTCGGGGAACAAACTACACAAATTATTACTCTCCAGACTTTCAACAGTATCATTATATTTACCTATTTCAGATTGTAAGGTCCTACTAGTCTGCCTTCCTGTTACCTGTGCACCAACATAACCATGAAATTGCAGACTGCATAACCTTTTGACCTTGTGGTGTTCTTGGCAACATATTCTTCTTATGCCCTACCTTTTATTTTCATTTTTCCCCTTACCTTTTAATTATTTTTGCCCTGTGCTTACTCGCTTAATATACTAGGTATTAAACAACCTAACCTACCTAGTACCAATGCTTGGTTCCGAGGTACGTACCGATCTTTAATTGAATCCTTTTTCCAATTTTAGCGTTATGGGATCTATTTACCTAGTGCCGGACTGAGTCGGGCGCACTGAATTATTACTGTCCAATATGTCCCCAATGGGGTAGATCGTACCCCGAAACTGGTAGGTATTAATCTAATAAAAGTACAAATCCGACGGCTTATAGCGGCAACAGGCAGGTTGAAACCCAGCCGCAACCAGAAAGCTGAGATCGAGCGGAGCACTACATGCCGTCATTAGCGGCGATCTTTGCCTTGCTCCCGTCCAAGTACCCTCTCTGTTCATATGTACGAGTACACGTAATTCCCTATTAATTGCAGAATACGAGACAACAAAACACGTCTTCTACCAGTTGGCTGAGGGGGTGCATTTAATGCTCCGTTTTTGCGGAATCCGACGCTGCCCTGGCTAGGTACATTATGTACCTGCTGTAGGTGTTTTAATTTCACATCGACAGACAAGATGGTGTAGAGTCCACACTAGGGATATGCTTGTGGGGGTAAGGAGTCTAGACGCTCTTCAAGAACATATTATCTAGTACGTATAGCACATATTGTTTCGTTGCTACTAGGTACCGCATTCTTTCGAAAAACTGCAACCGGCGCTAAAATAATAATGGTTAGGCTAGTAATTAAAATTGTATTTACTTTTGACCTTTTTCTGCTACTTTATTTTCTAGCAAATAAGAAAAATCCTTAAGATTTTTTTTTATACTTTTGCTTATAACGCTATTTGCAACTTGCTTTACTTATTAACTTAAATAATAAAAAAGCTTACTATTATATTTACTGCTATATATTTTTTATTATATAAAAATACTAAAAAAACGCTATAAACTAATGCTATTAGAAATAAATATTTAGCTATAGCTAAAAGTTATTATTAAGTATAAGTAACTATATTTAAATAGCTTTTTTTACTGCTAATAAAGCTATTTGCATATAAATAAAGTTATTAGCTTGCTGTTATAATTGGGTTATAAAGAAGGCAAGGCTTTTAAAGGTGACTTGATTTATTGCTAGAAATCTTAAGGTAAAGAGAAAAAGAAGGAAAAGCTTTTAAGTTTTTATTAAGGGTGCAGACCTATATGTGTACTAACTAGTAGGGCTATAGCTGTTTATAAGTGTAGGCCTTTGTATTTATTATTTAAAGGAGGTAATGGCTGTAAGCTACTTAATTAGCTGTATTGCTATTAACTAATTTATAACTATTTCTTTTTAAAAAAAATAACTTGTTTTAAAGCATAGTTTAGGTTTAAACTAGTGTTTTTTAAGTTTTTTTTAATTAGTTGCTTTTTAGCTAAAAAAAGATTGCTTTAAGTATTTACTATTATTATAATAGTTTAAGCCTTTATATTATTATGCTATAGTACTAGTTTTTTTATAATTAATTATAGTAGTTTAACTATATAAAGTAGCTTTTTTACGCGTTTTTTTTTATATTTTTTATATTTTTAATATAAGTTACGCAGCTTTATTATTATTAATATATAGTTTATTAAATTTATTATAAGCTGTTGCTTTAAGCTATTTAAGTAAGCGTAATAGTAGCTTAGCTGCTTTAAAGTGTTGTTTATAAAAATTTTTTAGCAATTTTGTGCTATTTTTAAAATTTTTTATAAAATACTATTTATTATTTATATTTTAGCTTTTTTAATTAACTTTATATTGTAGTTTTTTATAATATAGTTTTAATATTTATATTTTTTTTATTATAAATTTTTTTTTGCTTAATAGCGTAATTGCTTTGCTTTTAAGATTTTTTAATTTTTACTTTAGTAATAAGTTATTTAAGTACTTTTATAGTTAGTTAGCGTAGTATTTATTTGTTGCTTGCTAAGTTAGCAGTACTTTAAGCATATAGGTATTTTTTTTATAGTATAAAATATAAAACTTTTATTAAGTTATTAAGTAGTTTAGCTTGTTAAATAGTTAGTTAGTTTACTATGCTTGCTATTTTTTTAGTATAAAAATAAAATTTTTTATATTAAAATTAAGGTTTTTATAGCTTTAGTTTGCTTGCTTAATTATTTGCTTTTATATATGTAGCAGGTTTTTTTTAGCTATATTAACGTAGTTTATAATAGTTTAAATTTAGTTTTGCGCTTTAGTGTACAATTTTTATTTTTGCTAAGTAAAGTTTTTTAGCTTGCAGTTAGCTATTTAATTTTTTTAATTAAATTATAGCAATATAAGAAAACCTATTTTTACTTTATATAGTAATAGTTTTATTAACTTATATAGTATTATAGCTTATACGTAGTTTATAGCTAGTATTTTTTTTAACTAATTATTTTAATAGTAATTAATATATAAGCGCAGCTTTTAGTTTAAGTATTTATTTATTATTTTAGCTTGTTTTATTGTTTTATAGTGCTTTAATAAAGCTAGGGTTTATATAATGCTTAAAATTTTAATAACTTTATTTATAAATATAAAAATAAATTAAAAGCTATAGTTTAAAGTAATTATAATTAGTAACTTAAATACTTTAAATAGTTTTTTATAGTATAGCTACGCTGCTTATTATATTATAATTTTTATTATATAAAGTATAGTTTAAAATTTTTTTTTAGTTTGTTTACTATAACTATTATATTATTAAACTTATATTTATTTTTTAGTATTTGCTTAAAGTTTATTATAATATGTTTTTAAACGTAGTTTAAAATTAGTAATAGCGTTAACTTGCTAAGGGTTTTGTTTTTAAAAACTTTAGCTAAACAATATTATAAGCAATTTATTATATATTTATTATAGTTATTTTTTAATTAAAGCTACTAATATTTTTTTATAACTAAGCAGCGTGTTTTTTTTTTATTTAAGTATATTATTAATATTTTTTTGTATGCTTTTTTTATTAACTTTGTTTATAAAAAAAAGGTATTAAGTACTACTAGTTTTTTTTTATATATAGTTAATTTATTTTTTATTTTTTATAAGTTATTTATATTTACTTTATTATCTAGGTTTTTAATTTTAGCTTTTATTTTTTATTTATATATTTTTATGCTTAGATTTTTTTAGTTTTTATATAAGATTTTGTTTATAAGCTAAAGCTTTTTTAAAGTTTTTACTTTTTTTTAAAGTTTAAAAAATAAGATTTTAATTATGTTTTTTATTTATATTAGCGTAAATTTAGTAACTATTAGTTAAAAAAAGGTAGCGTGCTTATATAGTTTTTTTTTAGCTTTTTATAATATTATATTTTTTTATTTTTTAAATAGCATATTTGCTATTATATTTTTTTTTTTTAAGCAATATATAATTATAAAGTTATATTTTGTTAAAAAAGTAGATTATTTTGCTTATTATAAGTTAAAGTGTTGTTTTATATTAAAATATTTTAATACTTTATAGTTAATAATAATTAAAAATAGTTTATTATATTAGTAGCTAATTAGTTTAGCTTTTTATTTTTTTATAGCTAGGATTATTGCTAACATTTTTTTATTATAAATTTTATAATTAAGCTTAGCTTTGCTTATAGTTTTTAAAAAAAAAGCTATTAAGTATTATTTTTTATTAAAGTATAATTGCGTTAAAACCTTTGCTACTACTTTATTTAATGCGTTAGTTTTTATTTTTATAAGTAAGTTATAGTTATAATATTATAATAAAAAAGCTGCTATTAAGGTTTTTTTTAGCTTTTAAAATGCTTTTTTATATTTTTTGCTTTAAATAAAAAAGGTATTGTTATAAGTTAATGCTATAAGTAGCTTTACTTTATAGCTATAGTTATATATAAACTTTTTATAAAAGTTGCAAAATTTTAAAAAAAATTATATTTTTTTTATAATTATAAGCGTAGCTTAATTTTTAACTACTTTTATTTTACTTAGGTTAATGCTTATACTTTTAGCACTAATTATATATTTTAAAAATTTAGTTTTTATAATATAAAATTTTAATTTTTTTAAGTTAGCTTATAAACTAGCTTTTTATAGCTATAGCAAGACTTTTTTTATATGTTTTTAATATTTTTTTAAAGTTATAAAGTATATTAATATATTATTTACGTAAGCATAATAAAAGTAGTTAAAGTAATTAAATAAAATATTGTTAATATATTTTTAAAACGTAAATAGTTTATTTATAAGCTTAAATAGCAACACTTTATACTAGTATATATTATATTAAGTTTAAAAAGTTATAAAGTTTTTTATTTTTAGTATTATTTAAATGTAGTAAAATGCTTATTATATATTAATTTTAGTAAATATTTTTGCTTTAAATATATATAATAAGGTTTTTTTAATTAGTAGTAAAAAATATTAATTTTCTTTTATTAAATTGTTTAACTTTTAATAGTTAATATAAAAACGTAGCTTTTTATATAGTTTTAATATAAATAAAACTAAAAATGCTTATAAAGCATTGCTTAGCTTAATAAAGCTTTTTTATAACTAATTTACTAAATATTTTTTAACTGCTTTTAACTTATTTAGCAATATTTTATATAATAAGCTATACTTAAAATTTTTTAGTAATTTTTTTTTAAAAAACTTAATTTAATAGTTTACTTTAAGCTAATATAGTAGTAAAGTATTTAAATTAACTTTACTAAAAGTGCGTAGTAAGTTATAATATTTAAAGAGAATTACCTTTAAAGCTTACTTTTTTAACTTTTTGCTTTTTTTATTAAAAAAGTCTTTAACTTGTTTTTTATTTATAACTATATTAATTTTTTCTATACTAGTTATTTTAACTTTATTTTTTAATTAATTTATTTAAATTATATACTAAAATAATAAAGCTATAAGTAAACAAAGTTTAATTATAGGTTTTTTTTATACTAAAATATACTATTTTTTTTTATTTAATATAGTTTTTATATATTAAATAACTATTTATTAAAAATACTTTATATTTTTTATGTTTTTTTAAGTAGGTTTTCTTTTGCTATTAAAGCTTTTTTTATTTTTTAAAAATTAACTTTTATTAAGTTAAAATAGGTATAATAGCAAAGGATTTTCTTTATAAAGGCTAATGTTATATTATTAGTTAAAAGTTTAAAGCTTGTTTTTTTAAATATTTATATTTAAGTGCTTTTGTTTAATAAGTATTTAAATTTTGCTAGTAAAGTTTTTAAAAATAGTAGTTAGTAGTTTTTATAGTTTAGCAATACTTTATGCTTAATAAATTATAGCTTATTTAATATTATATTATATTATATATATAAAACTATTAAAAAAACCTTTTTAAATGTTTGCTAGTTTACTTAAAATATAATTATAAGTATTTTATATATTTTTTAGTAACTTTTGCTATTAAATCTTATAGCTATATAGTAATTAAAGTTTATAATAATAACTAAATTAAAGTTAGCTTTAATTTTTGTTGCTAAAAACGTGTTTATAGCTATATATATATTAGCTTTTATATTATTTAAAACGTTATTAGTTTATAAAAAAGATTTATTATTTAATAGTATATAGCTAAATATAAAAGGATTTTTTTTTATATATTTATTTACTATATTTAATTTTTTATTTATACTAATATTAAGCAACACTTTTTTTAAATAAAAGTTAACTTGTTTTAAAATTATTTTTTTAAAGTTTATTTTTTTTTTTTCTTTTTTAATAAAAAAAGCATTATTATTATAATTATAAGCTAGTAAGATAGCTTAAATGCGTGTTTATTAGTTAAAGTTATCTTTTTTTTATAAATATTTATAAAAAGTATGTTTTTAGCTTTTATAATTAAAGCAATAATTTTTAATAATTAAAGTTTTTATTTTTTTAGCAAAAAGCTTAGGTTGTTGTTTTAAAAGAACTTGCTAACTAAGTTAGTTGCTATTATATAGTTTAGCATTGCTAGTATAGCTTTTTATAACTATATTTGTTTTTTTAGTATTAAGCTATGCTAGTTTAATTATATTAAAGCAAAAGTTATTAGCAAGCTTTTATACTATTTTGTATTTATTTTTTTATTAAAAAGTATAAACTACTTATATATAGTATTAAATAAATATATTAAAATTAATAGTGTTATTAAAGTATTAAAATATAGTTTTACGTTGTAAGTAAGCTATAAGTTTATTATAAAACTTTTTTTTTTATTTAGTATAAAAAATTTGTTGTTTGCTTACTAAGCGTACAAAGTTATTTTTAAAAGTTTAGTAATTAGCAAGACTTTTTATTTTTAATTTTTAATATTTAGTTTTAATGTTTTATTTTTAGTTAACGTTTTTATATTTACTTTTTAAGTAGTTTAAAAGCTTAATAAACGTATTTATTATATTTAAGTAATTATTTTATAAATATAGTTAAAAGTTTTTAGCTATAATGCTTTTTAAGTAGGCCTTAATATTAGCTAGTTTAGCTTAGTTATTAATAAACTAATTTTTATTAGCTTTAAAATAATTATATATATAGCATAGCTATACTTTAAACATATTTTTTTTTTTTTTTTTATTATTATAAAACGTAAATACTTTAATTTTTGCAAATTTGCAAGGTTGCATAAAAAAAGTAAATAAAAAAACATTATTTTAAAATATTAATTTGTTATAAGCTAGTAGGTTTACTATTTATTAATTAGCATTAATTATTTAGTTTTTTAAGTAGTTAATCTTATTATAAGCTTTTGCTAGCTTTAAAGTTATACGTTTTATAATTTTATTTTAATTTATAGTTAGCAAGAGTACGGCTTTATTTTAACTACGTATTTAGTTTTTTTTTTAATTTTATAAACACTATATTTTAGCTTTTAACTTAGTAGTTTTTTTTAAACTAAAGTAAGCTAAATAGTATACTTATTAAACTAAGTTTATTATAGTTTATTAGCTAATAGTAAGTAAGCAATATATAATATTTTTTTATACTTAATATACTATTAGCATTAAAGCTTAAATTTTTAATTTTTAAAAAACTACTTTAAAGTAAGATTTTATTAAGTTATTAAAAGCTTTAATATTTATAGTGCTATTAAAGTTAAAAACAGCTTTTTTTTTATTTTTTATAAGCGCTATAAATAAAAAGCTAGGTTTATTAGTTTTTTTAATATATAGCTTAGTAAAAGCTTTTACTAGCTTATAGGTTTTTTAATAAAATTTTTTAGTTATTTATATATAGTATATTTTTTTAAAAGTGTTTTTAGCTATATATTAGTTAAATACTTAAGCTTATTTTATTAAGGTTTTTAAAGTATTTTTATTATTAAATGTTTTAATAATATAACTTAAAGTTTTACTTTTTATTTTTAAAAACAAGTAAAAGAGTATAGTAGATTATTTGCAAGCTTTTATTTAAAAAATCTTATTTATTTTAAAGATAGTTTTTATAAAGTTATTATTTTAATATAATATTTTAGCTAAAGCTTATTGCTTTATAGCTATACGCATTTTTACACGTTTTTTATTTTTTTAAGCTATAACTAATTAGTAGCTAAAATATTAGTTTTTAGCAGCGCTACTAACGTAGTGCTGCTAAGTTAAGTTAATTTTAATTAAGTTAAATTATTAAGTTAAAATATTACATTTTTTAACTAGTGTTAATAACTTTAAAATTATTATAATTAAGTTATAAAAAAAGCAAGGCTTTTAAAGGTAACTTAATTTATTGCTAAAAATCTTAAAGTAAAAAGAAAAAAAAAAAAAAGCTTTTAAGTTTTTGTTAAAAGTGCAAACCTATATATGCACTAACTAGTAAGGCTATAGCTGTTTATAGGTGCAAGCCCTTATATCTACTGTTTAAAGGAGGTAATAGCTATAAGCTACCTAATTAGCTATACTGCTATTAACCGATCTATAACTTTTGCTGCTTTATAATAAGTGCTTTAAGCCTAGCTATTTTTATACTATTATACTTAATATACTTTTTAATATAACTTATTATTGTAGCTATGCAAAAGTTTATAATAATGCTTATTATATAGGCTATATAAACGCTAAAAAAAACTTATATTTATTAATTTAGTAAAAGTTAAAAGCTAGTTTGCTTATATTAGTAATAATAAATAAAGTAATAAAGTATTTAATAAAAGTGTAGCTATAAAAGTAGTTTGTTAGGTTTATAATAATATAAAGTTACTTAGTTACTTAGCTTATTTTATAAATTATTTTTAAATTTAAAAGTAATAAGTAATTTGCTTTATAATTACTACTTTAATAAACTTTTATTATTATTAAATAAATTTAAATTATTAGTAATTTTGCTAAAAACATTATTATATAATTAATATAACTAGCTTAAAAGTATAAATATAAAAATAACTATATTAAAACTTTATATTTCTATTTATAATATAATTAAGTTAAGCTAACTAAGTATATTAGTAATAAAATTAATATTTTTAGCAATTAATATTATATTTATATTATTTAAGCGTTATACTAGGTTTATTTTTATTTTACTTATATATAAGCTATAATTTTTATATAAGTTTTTTAAATTTTTAACTAATAAAGCTTTATAGCTATTTAGCAGCAAACCTAGCTTTTTAGCTATTATAACAAACTTTTTTATACTATTAAAAGCTTTACTAGCTTTTAAAATACTATAATTTATATATAAATTAAATAGTTAATAAAACTTATTAAAATAAAGTTAATATTATTAAATACTTTTTATACTAATTTTATAATTATTATAGCTATTAAAATATATTAAAATGTTTATTTTTATAAAAAGCCTTGCTACTATTTTTACGTTTTTTAGCTTAAAAGCCCTTTACTATATATTTTTTATAATATAAGTAGCTATAACCTTTTTTTAGCTAATAATTTATTTTTTTAGTAGTTAACTTGCTTTTTTAAAGTGCTTTATATAAAGATTTAATTTTTTATAAAGCTACTTTTTAAAAACGCTATTAAACCTTATATTTAAAAGTTAAAAGTAAACAGTAAAGCTAAGTAAAATAAAAGCAGTAAAAACGTTTATTTTTTTAGCGCAGTTTTAACCTTTTTTATTTTATAAAAAAAAGCAATATTAATAACTAGCAAATAGTTCTTTTTTTAGTATAAGTAGCTAAGTTAGTATATATTTATTTTTTAAATAATTTTTTATTATTATATTTGCTTTTATTAAATTTAACAGTAATACTATTATAATAAAGTAGCTATTTTTTAAAAAAAACAGTACCTTTGCTATAAAAAATTATTAAAGGCTTTAATATATTAAAGTAACACTTATTAGCTATTATTGCTAATATTAAAGTAGCTTGCTATTTACTTTATTTGCTATAGTTTAATTTGCTTTATATTAACTTTAAGCTCTTAATATTATAAGTATACTTATTAATAAATTTAAATAGTAAAAACGTTTTATTAAAGTTAATAATTTAGCTAGGGCTAAACTTATTAAATATAATACTTTATATTAAATTACTTATTAAAGTAATGTTTTTTTAGTTTAATTTATTATAAAAACTTTGCTAAATAAACTATAAAAATTTATTAGTATAGTAAATAATTTTTGCTAAGACCTTTATTAAAGCGTACATTACTTGCTAGCAGCTTATTTAAAAATAATTTAAAAAGCTATAAAACTAACTATTTAAAAAAACAAAAATATAAAAATATTTAAAATATAAGATTTTAAAAAATAATAAAGCCTTTTACTTAAACTAGTGCTTGCTAATAAGCTAGCAAGCTTTTTAAGCTTTATAAAACGCTTTTTAAAGCTAAATTTCTAGCTTAAGCTAATAAAGGCTATAACAAGGGATTTTGCTATTAAACAAAGCCTTATGCTACTACTACTACTTTAAAATTGTAGTTTTATTGCTTATTTTAAAGTATATAGCAGCTTTATGCAAAAACAGCCGCTAAAAGCTACTTTTAACAAGTTAATACAATGTATTATAAAAGGACTTAAAGAATAGGGTCTTATAGCCTGTAAATTAAATAGCTAGATTAAATAAAGACTAGCGCACTAAGGTTAATTAGTTAAATAATAACTAATTAACCTAACCTTGCTAGATTTCTTTTTTTTACAAGATTAATTTATAAAATTTATTATACTACCTTATAGTTTTTTTTATAAAATGGTATAGTAAGTTAATTAAATTAATATAATTAATATTTAGTTATATTTATTTTTTTTTATAGCGGCAGCTAGGTATAAATTAAGAAATTATTGTTTTTTAAAGCTTTAAAACTTAACTTGCACCTTTTTAAAGCCCGAAGCCTAACTAAAGTAATAAAGCAAAAAGGTTGTTTTTTAAAACTTTTTATATTATTACTAGGTTAAAACCTAGTTAAAGTTATTTTTTTAAATTTTTTTAATTAGCAACTTAATTGCATTTTTGCAAGCTTTTTTATATTAAGCAAAAACCTTGCAAATAAGTTAAGTTTATATAATTTCCTTTAAATAGCTAACCTATTTTAATACTATTATATTTAAGTTATAAATAAAAGCACTATTTTTATGTTGCATTTATTTATAATACTAACGTTTATAGTTATTTTTTATTAAAGCTTAATTTTATTAAACGCTTAACTATACCTTGTACATTATAAGCAACTTATTTTTTTAAACTTGTTGTTATTATAATAGCATTGCGCAAAATACTTATTTTTTTTAAATTTATATTAAACGCTTTACTTTTTGCATCTTGTTTGCTTTTTATATTTATTTTTTTTTTATTTTTTTAAGTTAATTAAAAAAGGTTAATTTAGTTAAATATATATAATAAGTAAAAAAGATAAAAGTGCTAATAACACCTTTGCTATACTAAAGCACTTTAATAATAATAAAAAATTAAGCTTTAAGTTTTAAACTTAATATAAAGTTAATACTTTAACGCTACTAAATCTACTATATAAACTTTTGTACAATTTTTTATAAAATCCTTTACTTTATAACTTTTTGCTTTATAACTTTAATTAATTTAAATTATATATAATAAGCGCTAAAAAAGTTAAAAAATAGAAAAATAATAAAGCTAGTTAAAAGCAACTAAAACAAAATAAATAAAAGCAGAAAAAGTTTAATAAATACATTACTAGCTATATTAATTACTTAGTAAATTAAGTAAAACTTATATATAATTAACTATAAGCTTTAAATAAAAATATAAAAGTAATAATAAATAAGTTAAACTAATTTATTTAAGCTGCTTAAAGCAAGCTAGCAATACTAGATTTTTTAGCAACAATACTTATACTGCGATAAAATTAAAAAATTTTAAAGATCCTTTTAACTTTATACTAAAAAAGGTTTAGCTAAAGTAAACGCATTAACTAGGTTTTAAAGGCTTTATATTAATTACTACCTTATAAAAGTATTTTAAAAAGTATAACTTAGTATATTATATATATAATAAATAGCTAGGTATTTAAGTTTAAAAAGTAACGCAAAACAATAGCTATATATATAAAAATAAAAAATAAGCTAGTCTTTTTTAGTTTTATAGCTACTTTATAATATAAGGCATAATAAGCATGCATACTAATTATGTTATAATTTCTTTTAGCTAAAAAGGTTGCTATTTTTAGTACTTTAAAGCTAAATAAATTAACGTAAAAGATAAAAATAAAAAATATATATAGCTACTTTTAATTAATATAAAGCTTAAACTGTTTTACTAGCTATTTTTAATTATTTAGTACTATTAAAGGTTTAGTATGCTGTTTTTAATATAATTATTAAAGTTTTTTAGTAGTTATATAATTAAGTTGTTTAGCTTTTTTTTTAACTATAGCTGCTTTAAGTACTTTTATATTTATATAGTACTATGCCTAGCTTTTTTAATTATTAAAATAAATAAGTTAAAGTTAGCTTATATACTAAGTAAAGGTTTTATTAACTTTATAATAAAAAATATTAGCTTAATTAAAATTTAGTTATATAGTAAACACTTTTAATAAGCTTTGCTTAACTTATAAAAATATAATATTTTAAAAAGTTAATTTTAGTTTATATTTTTTAACTTTTATTTAAGTACTATAAAGCTTATAATAAAATTTATAATAGCGTGCCCTTTTTATATTAAAAACTAAAAAAAGTAATATAATATTATATAAGCTATTAATAAAAAGCTTTTTTTTAAATATAATTATTTTTATAAGCAAATTAAATAAAAAGCTTATAAACTTTGCTTTTTTTAATAATAATAGCAAAAATTTTATATTAGTTTGCTAATTAAATAAAAGCTTAAAAGTGCTTTATAATTAAAGTTTACTTAGTTTTAATATTATTAAGCCTAGTATTTAAGCTTAAAAAGCTTTATTTTAATTTTAGCTTTGCTTATTTTTTATATTAGTTTAATAAATTTTTATTATTTATTTTAGCGTATTTAAAAAAGTTTAAGTATTATATTATTAGTAGTTGCTAAGCATATTTAAAGTTAATAAAGCTAATTAGTTTAGCTATTTAAATAAAAAAACTATATAAAAAATATTAAGTATTTTATATTTTTAACTTTTTTGCTAAATTAAAAAAAAAAGACTTTAACTTTTTTAAAAAAAAGCATTATATTAAATATATTTTAGTATAGCGTAGTTAATATTTTAAAAATTTACTATATACTTTTATTTAATATTATTAAGCTATTAAAAATATAAGCTACTTAATTTTTATAATTAACTATTAAACTATACTAATATACTTATTTATAAACTTTTAATATAAAAAATTAAAGCTATTATTAGCATATATTTTACTTTTATTAGCAATTTTAAATAACTTTGCTTTATTACTATACTTTTAATAAGTATATTTTTTATATAAGTTTTACTATTACTATAAAAAGCTTAAAGTAAGCAGTAAAGTAATAGTTTTTTATAAAGTATATTAAAATAATTATTACTTTATTATTTAATAACTATTTTTTTTATTTAATTTTAAAATTAGTATTAATTAATTATAATAGCTTATATTAATATTATAATAAATTACTATTATTATTATAAAAGTTTGCTAAGCTATAAAAGCTATTAATATTAGGCTTTTTTAGCAATAGTATTTTTATATTAAAATTAAAAGTTTGCCTTGTTTATAAAAAAATAAAGCTTTTTTAGTATAGTTATAAAACGTAAATTTTTTTAAGTAAATATTATAAAAAGTTTTAGTTTATATTATTTAAAATAAAAATTTAAAGCTTAGACTTTAAAGCTTTTAATAAGTAGTTAATAAGCTTTATTTTAATTTAAAGCTTTTAAATAAGCTTTTTTTAGTTTATAAAGACTTTATATTAAGTTACTATTTATAAAACTGCTAAAATAAGTATTAATAGATTTTTGCTTACTACGCTACTATACTATATATTAATTGCTTTTTATAAAGCACTTTATAAAATAATTAGCATTACTAAGCAAAAATACTTATATAATTAATTATTAAACTAATTATAAAAAAAAACAATGCAATATTATTAAAGTATTTTATATATATTGCTTAGCTAAGCTTTTATTAGCAAGCGTATTACTTTTTTATATTTTTTAAAAAAAACTTTTTTTAAAAAATTAAATATATAAGCTCTTAAAGCATAAAAGTTAATAATAATAAGTATTTAATAATTGCTGCTAATATATTTTTTTATAATAAAAAGCTTTATATTAATTTTTTTTTATACTTTATTTATAATAGCTTTTTAAAGTAGTAACCTATACGTTAAAGCTTAAGGTTTTAACTTATATTTATAACCTAGCTAAAAATATTTTTAAATAAAATATTAAGTTTATTGCTTAAAATTAATTAAATGCTTACTATTATTTTACTTTTTAAAAGCTATTTATATTTATTATATTTAACTAATATGCTAGCTAAAAACTAAATATTTTTTTTACTATATTTTTTAAAAAATAAATTTTAAGCGTTTTTTATTTAATAGCAATTAGTTAATTTTAGTATTACTAGTATTATTTTTGCTTTTAAATCTTTATAACTTTATATAATATAAAAGCGTATTAATATATTTATATATTAAACGCTAAATTTTTAAAAGTAAAAATAAAGCATTTTAGCTATATATAATAGCAAGCAAGACTTTAAATTTTATTTTTTAAGCTTTTTTAAACTATAAGTGCTTTATTTATATAAGGGCAACTAATTAATTATATATAATAAAAGCTGTGCTATAATAAAACAAAAAATAAAAAAGTAAAAAAAAATAAAAAATTTTTTAAAAAAGGTTATATAAGTATAAAAAAAAACTAAAAGTAAAAGCAAGTTTATAAGTTTTTTTTTTTTTTAAAAGTAAGCAAATTGCCTATAGCTTTTTAAAACAAAATAAAAATCTTTTTTAAGTCTTTTTACTTATAATAAATTAAAGCAAAAAAAACTTAAAAATTTTTTTTATTGCTAAAAGTTGTAAGTATAAATAAATTAACTTTTATTTAATTATTTATATTTATTTTGCTTTTTAAATTAAATAATTTTTAGTAGTTAACTTATTAGTTTAAATAACTAAAGTTATACTTTATACTTTATAATTTATTAAGCAAGCAGGCCTTATTAAAACTTATTATTATAGCTTTTTTAAAAAAAAAAAAAAAGAAAAAAGCAGTATAATTAGTTTTTTTTTATTAACTTTTTTTTTTTTATTAGCTTTATTTTTTTACTTTTTTTTTATTACTTTATTTACTTAAAATTAATAGTACGCTTTATTATGCTGCTTTTAAAACGCTTAAAAATTAACTTATTTAAAGTTTTTATAAATATATAAATAAGCAACAACTTTAGTACTAATATTATATATATATAGTAGTTATTAAAGTTGCTAAATAAAATAAATAAAGCTTAGCTAGTTATTAAAGCAAATAAAAAAATTATTTTTAGTTTAAAATAGCAAAAAATAAAAGCAACTTATTAACTTTTTTATAATAAAGTAAAAGCTAATAGTAAATAAATACTTAGCGCTTTATAACTTAAAGTTATTAGCAATATTATATAAAAACATTATATTTAATAGCTAGTATACTTGTTTTTTTATATTACTAGTAGCGCTTTAAAATATATTATTAAAATTATTAAAAGTTTAATAAAATAAAAAATTTTTAAAGCAAAGCTAATTTATATTAAAAGTAAAAATAATAAGCTATAAAGCAAGTACTTTATATACTTGCTATAAAATTAATATAAATATAAAGCTTTTTTAATTTAGTAAAAAAAGCTATTAAACATTATACTTTATACTTAATATAAAAAGCATTTTATTAAATTTAATATAAAAAGCTAATTTAATATATAGCTATTTTTTAAGTATATTTTAAATTTTAAGCTTTAAAATAAGTTTTATAGTAACTATGCTTTTATAATTTAAAGCTTATTATATACTTTTTATAACGCTAGTAAAAAACTGCTTAAAATTTAATATTTTATAGCATTTTAATTAATAAAAAATACTAAGTTTGCTATTAGCTTTAAAAAGTGCTTATTTTTTTTTATATTTATATTAAATATTTTTATAAAGCTAACTTATAAACATTTTTTAAATTAAAGCTTTAAAAGTAGGTTTTAGTAAATATATAAAGTATTAAAGCAAAGAAGCAAAAACAAATATAATAAAAAAAGCACTACGTTAATTTTTTATATATAATAGAAAAAAATAAGTTTTAAAAAGTATTAGCTTATTTTTTAAATAGCTTTAACTATTTAATTATTATAAAAGAAAATAAAAATATTTATAAAAAAAATAAAAAAATAGGCAAAGTATATATTATTATTAGCAAGCAAGCTGTTAATTTTAAATAATAAATAAAGTAAAAACTATAAAAAAACAAAAATAAAAAACAAGTTTATTAAAAAA
>MU401502.1:144545-216286 GCA_022579005.1 Poronia punctata | reverse complement strand
AGAGAGAGAGAGAGAGAGAGAGAGAGAGAGAGAGAGAGAGAGAGAGAGAGAGAGAGAGAGAGAGAGAGAGAAGGTTAACGGGAGGGGAAAAAAAAACAAACAGAAAATGGTTCATGAAATCAATCGGTCATAAAGGTCTAAATAACCTATTGGCCGCTTACGAGGATAAATCCGCCCAGGCGGTTGCTACTTTTGGCTTCTGTAAGGGGCCTGGGGAGGACGTTTTGTTGTTTCAGGGAAGAACTGATGTAAGTCTTTCTCCCGTCTTTTTCTTCCCTCCCCGTCAATGTAAGTACCTTTGGGGAAAATATTTATTTATTTATTCATTCATTCAATACAGGGTAAAATCGTTCCTGCGAGAGGACCGACGAATTTCGGTATGTATGGTAGGATTCTCCTTACTCCGCTCCCTCGGCAAAACGCAAAACGCAAAACAACACAACACCAGAACCTAAAAAAAGGATGTGTGAGGAGACGAGAAGAGAAGAGGCATATATACTGTTTTATTTTCTTCTCTCTCCCTCTCTCGTCTTGTCTTACTAACATTCCTTCTTTCCTTTTATCCCTCTCTTATCATCGACATATATCACATACTCCTCTCCAGTACAGATAGGAAATTATGTGTAGATGGAAAAAAAAAAAAAAAAAACTAACTTCAACACTTCGTAGGCTGGGACGCAATATTCGAATACGAAGGACAGACGTAAGCCTTTTTTTTTATTTCTCTTTCTTTCCCTTCCTCCTACTCCTTCCCTTGCGTGAACTTGCTCTAATAAAACAAACAGGTATGCAGAAATGGACAAAGTAGCCAAGAACAAGATCTCGCATCGCTTCAAGGCTTTGGAGGAATTACGTCGGTGGATCGAGAGTGGTGGTATGAACTAGGTTAGATAGATGGGGAAGATAAAAAAAAAGAAAACTTGGGAAACGAAAATGAGGGGAGCAGAAAAAGAAGGCATGGGGTATCATTAAAAAGTGAAGCAAGACTTTTTTTTATATAAAGTAGGTACTGCCGCTGTTACCTCACCCTTACTTATTCCATCTATCTGTCTCTTCTGTCTACTCTAAACGCCCACGAGATATATTCGCCATTGTCCCGTGGTCTTGCTGGACCATCCGAGGGTAATTGAGATTCGCCAGGCCATGTTAATGTATCCAAAAAAAAAGAGCAAACGCTGGAGAGCTGACAACTAAAATAAAAAAGAAACATGAATAGCTAATGCACTTATCCCTCAGAAAACATGACTGTGACCCTTTCCAAGGCCATTGCCAAACCCACCTTGAATGTCCCATCTTTCTTCCTCGTAGTAGGTCGATCTAGTAGAACGTAGTTGTTCAGAGCCACCAGTCTATATCAAATCTGTTCGCCCCCCGTTTGTCGAACCGCTTTACTACGCATCCAGGTGCGTATGTGGGGTAAGCCTATAGAAGGAGCGACAAAATTAGCAAAACTGCAAATAAAAACACCTACACCGAAAACAGGAGAGGCGAGATAAGCCAGAGAGAGGAGCATACTTCAGGAGCTCAAACTCGGTGTATTTCCTCAAGTATTTATTCCCTCTTCTATACATGTTCAAGGCAGTCCCGGGTAATCGATGTTGAAGCGACATCGCCACCTTTTTCTGGTGGTGGTGGTGGTGGTGGCGGGTCCGGCTCTCATTATCCGCAGGTTTACTACTGCGGCTCGATGAGCTTAGTTGCGTGATAGCAGCCGGGGCACGAAACATGGGGTCAAAGACGAGAAGCTCGAGTGCACCCTTGCTGCGGCTCTCTATGCCCACAATCGTCATGCTGTGGCCGCGGTGCTGGAAATATATGGGCGGCAAGTTCGTGTAGTGGACTTTGCCCTTGGCTTCGAAAGGGGCTGACTGAAAATACTGCTGCACCGAGGCCAGCAGTCCTGCTTCAGCTTCGCCTTCTTTTGGGGATCGGAAGCCTTCAGCCCCGCATCTGTATATTTTAAACGTTAAGAAAGTCTATATAAACGGTAAAAAGCACAGCACAAACAAACGGGCCAGAACAGCAATGAGGGTTGTCCGAAGACATTGCCTTTTTGGTCCGTGATGAACGGCAGAGAAAAGCTTCCACTTACGGGATCTTAAAGGCAAGAAATACAGCTTGGGCCTACCGGAGAAATATGTTAGCC
The DNA here is from genome assembly GCA_022579005.1 of Poronia punctata. NCBI lineage: Eukaryota > Fungi > Ascomycota > Sordariomycetes > Xylariales > Xylariaceae > Poronia > Poronia punctata. Next base: position 214,140 of record MU401502.1, on the reverse strand, counting down.
AGAAAAAAGGGGACAAAGAAGACGGAAGCAGAGGTTAAAAGAGGCTAGGTTAGCAAGATGTAAGTACCTCTGGTGTGCCAATAAACTTTCGTGTCCCCTTTACGCCGCCCGTTTCGATTCTTCCCGTTGAATTGATGCCCATGTCCCACGCACCCTCGATGTAATCCTGTATCTCAAAAATGCTTGGGATGTGACCACCAAACTTGTCCGCCCCCACAGCACGAGAGCCTACAATGTAAGAAGCAAGCATTTGGATGTTGCGATAGCCGCAGAAGCCGCCTGTCATTCATTGTCAGCGACCCGTAGGCTGGCTCCCATAATATCACGCCCCTGAACTTACCCTCGTTGCGCAACTTGGAGATGTGTTGGACGGCTGGGTGACACAGATAAGCATAACGAGTTGTCGGGTTCTGTTCTAAAATCCTGCCGAGTGCTGGGATGACACCTGTGGGCGGTTTATAGGTTAGCTCAGCTGGTAGTGGTCATCCAACCCTTTCCACTGGTTGTCATTGCTTTTAGTTCACGGCGGAAATAGACGCACCCTCAGCACTATTATATTTTTCTCTCTCGAGCAAAGCGACAAGAGCTTTTGGCATCTGGTTTTCATAGGCATGCTTGCCTAGCTCTGATTTCTGTAGCGTTCCAACATTAGCTGTGAATACTCTCCGGTCTCGATCGTCATTGCCCTGGGGAAACTACTTTTGCCGCCCGCGGCCGTGAAAGGAGAAGGGGAACGTACACCAAGCCGTCTCTGAGGTGCATCCGTGCCCAGGTCGGTTTTGTTGGTGGATAGCTGATGGGACCTCTTGTAGCCGAAGAGCTTCTTCCAAGCCTCTCTAGTACTTTCAGTGTTCTTGGTGGGCCGTGAATGTCTACCCGAGTGTCTTTCACTCGGTCGGGACACCTCTTCTCGGCGCGAGTAAGGGGACTGATACCCCCTTGTGTCCTCAGTCGCGGGAGCAGCATGAGCATCAGAAACAGTGGCGATTTCGGCGGCAGCAGCAACATTGTGCGTGTCAGCGTTAGCGACGGCAGTAGACTCATAATCGTCATCCTCCTCTATTGCATGGAGATCTATGTGGTCTTCTATTTCGGTCAGGGTGATTTGTTCTAGACAGCCTTCTATCGGACAGTCTATGAACTGAGCCTCATCGTCGCTGTCAGTTAGGGGATCAGAACCACGGCTTGGCTGGGTTTCCCGCGTCAATCTGACCGAGCCTGTGTCCGTGGTAGAAAGAGGCTGGTCTTCGGGATGTAGCTCTTCCATGTGCTACAAGTATGTCAGTGGAGATACGGCGAGCAGCATGTTTCATAAATCGTGTGCCTCAGCACAACATTACACTGCAGTGGAAGTTGGTGTTAGCAAATAATATGAGACAACTTACAACGAGGATAGCGTATTCTCTACTTGTCGCAAAGCCGCACAGTGGACATGTTATTACGCTGTCCTCCTCCTCCATTGCCATATTGATGAGAGGGCCGTGCCGTAGCTCGACCAAGACCCCTATTATATCTCCTGTCGATTAGGTTAGGCCATCGGTACAAGGATTGATGAAAGCAAGAAAAGAGCCAGAAGAGAGAGCATATGAGTCCAAGCTGAAAGATAGAGAAAACGTCTAAGGGGTTAATGAACATACAAGGTGAACATATATATATATGAAGATATACTCATGTATATGCGTAAATGGTGACAAGGGCGAGTATCCCAATGGCGACTTCTTACAGTAGAGAGATGAAGCTCTCATCAACCTTGCCAGCGTGACATATGGTAGTAGCAGTATATAAGCGAAGCGTGAAAGCAAGGATGGCGGGGTCAAAGAAGATAAGACGATAAGATTTAATCCCCAAGGTTGAGCATCATCGGTTTGCATGCAGCGTATGGGAAAGGTAGAGAAAAAGGGGGAGGGAGAGCGAACAAGGCAAGGCTGTGGATGTGACAATGCTTGATCCTTGCTGCCGATGCTGCCGCTGCTAGTCTTGTTCTGTTACCGCCGCCGTCGACGCTGGGGGCATCTTAACCCGGACTTGAAAGAGCAGGATGAATAAAAAACGTTGGGAAAAACTGGGCCGCGTTAAAAAGTTTCCCTATCGACCATACAAAGTAGGTGAAATGATGGAAAAAAAAATCTAAAAGAGACCAAATATTTTTTGAAGCAAACGGATCTAGACAGGCGGGTGTGATATATGATCACATGTGCATTGTTTAGACGGGTCAAGGTTGTAGGTCAGAGCAGAATAAAAGTTGACAATCACCTGAGGGGAAAGAGCCCAACCTGTGTTTAAAAGTGAAGCGGCCTTTACCAGAAGGCAACTGTCGCAGTTGCTCTTGAAAAATCAGAATTGCTACCTGTAGATACAAAAGCTATCTTTGGACTCTTTCTAGTTCTTCGTTCAAGATTGGTGGTCTAGAAGCCCGACTGCCAAAGCCTTTCATTCACGGCACTAAATTGTAAGGTAGGTTTAGGCAGGCAGGCACTGGACCCTGCTAAGAGACCGTTTTCACCCGTTTTCACTTCTTATTTCCATTATTATTTTATCCAATCATATTCTCCACATTGCGCCACCCGTCTTGCCGGAAACAACACTTCACGATGCTGACTATGCACATTGCACTGGAGGAAAGTACACGTACACGTACACGGTACATGCCATGCCGTTCCTGTTTACATCATACATGCTTTGCCTTATTGCAGCAAGGTACCCCTGATCACCTGCAAAATCGTCATTTAATTCTATCTTATCACCCTCTCAGACAAAACTTATAAATTTGTATATGAGTAATGCCATTTGGCTATCACGCTATGTTCTTGACCAAGCCTTGCAGTCCTGAAACAATCGGATGCAGGTTTGTTTGTCACTGTAATACCCTGCTACTGCAAGTCAATTACCGGTCTGTTAACATCATACATGTAGATAAGGTAAGGTAGGTAGATAACCTAAACTAGAGCCTAGAGAGGAGCTTGAGGATGCCAAGCATTTTATCCAATGACGCATTTGTGGCCCATCAAGCAAACAGACAAACATTTCAAGGCAACAAATGAGTAGTAGAAGCTTGTGTTGGTATGGACAAAAAGGCTGCAAGTCAGCCTTGTATTATGACAGCACAAGTGTAATAACACTGGCTAGTCCTGATCTTATCTAGATCCATAGTTCAACGTACAACATGCAACCCCCCAAACTGCCAGCCAATATGATACCAACAGCCATGCACATGCAATACAGTAAACCCTAACGTAAACCATCTAGAACCAACGACATCAAGAGCCTCGAGCTCCAAGGACATGACAAACATTGTTTGGGCATCATTCAAGGTCCTCGTGTGTTCATAATGTTCAATCCTGTTCCGTTGTACAATCCTGGCATTGATCCTCCTCTCCTGCATCGTACCGTCTTTGGGACTTTACTGCTCTTTATTCATGCCTTCCTGTTCCTCGTTTGTTTCTTCACATGATGTCGCATTTTCCGCCGTTGGCCGCCTCGTTGGGGTTCTGGGACTTCTCGATCTGAGCAATAAGCAGTTCGAATGCTTTGCCCACATTCTCGTTGTAACGGGCGCTGGCCTCGGTCCAGCCGCAGTTGAACTTCTCTGCCAATTTGCGTCCGTCGTCCTGGCTGACCTGTCGTTGCTCTGGTCGCAGATCACTCTTGTTACCCACAATAACAATCGGAACCCAGTCGGTACCCTAACGTAAATACAGATTGTCAGCCTATGAGGTCATACACGGCCGGAGGGGGAGTCATTTAATCACGCCGGGGGATGCCACCGGACTGTATGGGATTAATGAGCACCAGAGATGGCTGGCAGATGTGGAAAGGCGGCAACGTACAAGATGGTTAAGAATCTTTTCACGAATCACCTGCACCATCTCAAAGGATGGGAGAGATGCGACCGAGTATACCAGCATGTATCCATGGATGCCAATGAAGTGCTTTGAATTCAGAATGCTGTATTCATCCTGTGCGCGGCAAACACAAACGCGGGGCATCAATCAGCAAGGGGGAGAACGGCGGACAGAAATGATTAAGCTTTGCTGCAGACATACCTGACCGGCTGTGTCAACAATCTCAGTGGTAAAATCTTGGCCCTTGAACCGTATCACCTTACTGAAGGTGTTCTCGATGGTTGGATAGTAGCTCTCGACAAAATGGCCATCAACGAATTGGACTGCCAGGGAAGACTTGCCTATATGTCAATTACAGTCAGCAACAGGTGTTCGACGTCATGCTTATCTTCTCTGCTTTGACTATCGTCATCTGGAGGAGACACTGTGCAATGCGCAATGCAATAAGGAAATCGGGGGATGCTGTACCGACAGAGCGGCTTCCAACAATCGCAACCTTCCGCTGCTTTGACGGCGGCGACATGGTGAAAACGTGCGTCGAGCCTCAAAGGGTCGGCGCAAGGCGCAATAGTCCAAATATACTATATACAGGTCGGTCGCGTCGCAGTTGGTCAATTGAAGGCAATTAACAGAAGATTTGGTACTGTTGCACAATATAACAAGCAGTAAGGTGACCGGATGGAGAGATATGTATAGGTGTGTGTATGTGTAAGTAAGGTAAGTAGTATCAGAATGTTGTTGCCGACGAGGGGCAGAGGGGTGTGTAGATTTGGAGTACGAGCATGTGTTCGGTGTTGCTAGGCGTTGTCAGGTATACATACTTCTACACATGCATGTATCCATGTACCGACCACCTACATAATAGGTTAGGTGCCTGAAAAGTATGTACTTGATGTATGTAGTGAAAATAGGTACTGTACAAGGTAAGCTCCCGTCCACGCGCGCCCACGCGGATGACATCTGATGATTGATGATGTGGGGTATCTACATGTAAGCTCTCTACTACAGTAGAATTGCTATGTTACATGTGTGTATAAAGCACACTTTTGTTGTATTTTCCTACAAGTACAAAAAGGCAGATCATACCCTTTTGTAAAGAGATCTTGTTCAAAGCATGTAGCTAGCTCTATATACATGTGTACAGCATAGCATAATAGGGAATGATTCCTACACAGCACTACGAGTAGCTATTTTCAACGCCAGAGGTAAACCTGGGCCTACATATACATGGGTATCTACTAAAGGTAAGTATATTGTATGCACCTAGTTACCAGTTTACCTGCATGTGAAAGAGAAAAGAAAAAAGTAGGTTGAAAGCGGAAAATCCCATAGGTGCTCCAGATTACCAGGTATATAAAAAGACATGGCCATGTACGTGTGTGGTACATAAGCGCATGAAGCGGAAACAATCCTATTCGGTCTCGGGGCGGACTAAGGAACCTAGTTTACGCAGCCTGCGTCCCGCCTCCTAGCGTATAAATACAGATAGAAATATGAGGCCTTTCCTCGTAGGTAAACTTTAATTAAGGTAGTAAGGTCGGATCCGTAGGTAGTCTATAAACGGATTGAGTTTTGTGATATGTCGTAAAGCCGGATGCACAGTGGGAAGAGATCCCGTGTATATGCAAAAAGCACCCCTGCCTTGCTTTTCAAGGTTGGTAGCCATGTTTTCCCATGTAAATCAGGGATGGTGACGGAAACGCCATGTGGTAAGCTATCGGAAGCCATCTGGCTGATAATTGATAATTCCCCTAAAGTACTCCGTCTATAATCATCGTGGGTATTTTTGTGGTTTTAATAAAATGCAACCACACCGGATGTCCCTTGTCATTAAACTCATGCGCGCGACCTTGGCCATGCCCCTGGCCAGGCCGTAAATGAATAACAAAAAAACATAGTCCGTCCTGATCCGTCCAATAATACAGGCTCGGTATCTCATCATCGTAACATATGCAGAAACATCGTCCCCTAATACAAGAAGGGCATCACAAGAAAGGCGTCACAAGAGAGGCATCCTCTTAAACACATATGTTGGCTTGGGCACGACATGAAATGCCATATCCGCAACGCCAAATCTTGCGCGGTTTAATCATGTATCGCGCCATCTTCGAGTTGTTGGACGAGTTCCTGGAGCTGTTTGACATAGCTGCCAGGACCCCGGGTCTCGTCATCACCATCGTCTTCAGTCATCGCATTTTCGACTTGTTCATAATGAGCGATGAACTCACGAATCGACCCGATCAACGGGCCAATACTTCTTGCAGGGTGGCTGCTTATAAACCTCTGTCGCGCAGGGCTATACAATGCCAGGTAGCCCAGCAGAACTGACAAGTACCCAAACGCGACATTGAGGTGCGTCTTCTTTATCGAATCAGCCTGTAGATAATGACATTAGTCCCTATTCGTCTACACATAGTTGTACAGTAACCTACCTCGCCGGTTCGCCGGTGGTTTTCTATAAAGAGCCGGATCAACTCGGCCACTGGCTCCTGGTTCTCATATCGGCAATCGCTTACGATCTGACGCACTAGATCGCTATGCTCTGCAAAATTGATAAGAATGCCGAGACGTAGGACAAGTCCGTTTAAGACCCATTCGGCCCATGAGTCCTGGGACACCAGTGCTAGCGCTCGGTCAAAGCTGCTAGAGATGGGAGCAGCCAAAGCTGGCAGAAGACCTTTATCCGCAAATACTCTAGGGGCAGCCAGGTTGTTGTTGGTCAAGTTTATTATGAGCTTTAGGACAAGGCCTTCTAGAGTTCTCTTGTCGTCTGAAGACGTCCGAAGCGAGGTAGAGAATGCGTCAGCTACAATTGGAAGATATTTCCCTGCCCACTCGCCGTTGTCGCCGTGGCTCGCCGCCATGCTGATGGCATGGAAATCGAGCACAGTTAGAGCACCGTATAGCTCCAAAGATCTCGGCGATGCTGGGTAGTCCCAGTATGCCGCGTCATTGCTAGCATCGGAGAGCACATCGTAGAGATGTTTCGTGACAGCTTCTGTGAAGACCGAAGGGCGCATATCCACGAGGATGTCTTGAGCGAGGAAAACTTGAAGACATTTAACCCCAAGACCTCTAGGAGAGACAAAAGATGGTGGATTCCCGTCCCAAATCGGCAATTCACGAAGATGAGTTTCGACGGCGATGACTGAGCTTTGGCTTCGTTTGGAGAGGTTAGTCTTCCGATCCTTTACCAATTTCTTAATATCGTCACCAATTCTAAGCATACGGCCAAATACCGGGCCTGTTTCCTCTGTTCGAAGCAGCTGGCCCGTATGAGCAGACGGGCCTTTAGCAAGAATTGTAAGGAGCGAAGACAGTATAAGATATGCGCAAATGATATCGGACTCGTTGGCTATATCTTTAAGCAAGGCGCTTTCGACGCCATGATCGCGACACTGCCGGATGAATGTCTTGTCCTGCATTTTCTCGGCCACTTGCAACAGCGCTGCTCGACGAGATGAGGAGGAGCTGGTACCGGGTTTGCCGATTTGGTCGATAAGATCCTGCATGGCATCTGCCACGCGCGAATTGGCGCCGGCCTGTCGAAGTTCGTGAATATCTCGGAGTTTGGAGCTAGGTGAAGTAGTAGCAGCGTCGTCATCATCGTAACCGGCTGGGCCCAGAGCAAACGACTTTTTGGGGCCTTCAGGGTCTAGGCGTCTTCGGGTGTAGGACGATGTTTCCGGTAGAGCCAACGATTCCAACAAATTATCCTCTTCCTCTCGCACCTTTCGGTCTTGCCCATAGGTAAATTTAAGCGCGCTGCTAGACCGAGCGAACGTCCGCCCTCCTGTCGATGGGCCCGGCCTGACCTTGGCCTTCGGGGTAGCCGGCAAGACTTGCTTGTTCAACTCGGCCACACTACTGGTCTGGCTAAAGGCGGCCTGGCTTGCGCTGGGCTGAACATTGGGAACGTCTTCATTTGGTGCCGTTGCATCACTCGGGTCTTGTTCTACTAGCGCATCTATAAGCCGCTTGCGCGGCTTCTTTGGGAGGCTGGCGATAGGTGCTTCCGCAGGTACAAACTGGATCTGCTTCTTAACTTCTTTGGTGGACTGTGAAGTCGTCTGGTTCGACTCTTGTGTCGGACTTCGCGCAATATGTAAAGCTATCTGATGTCGTTGCTCTCTGGCGGTTCTTTGTTGCCCACCTTTTGTTGGGAGGGTGCTTGTAGGTTTCTGTTTAAAATTGCGAGGCGATTCAATGCGCGGTCTCGAGGTCCGAGGCGGTGTGGGCGTGGGCGGTGGGCTTGAAAGTCGAGATTGGGTTTCAATACGCGTCGAATGCGTAGACGCGAGCTCATCGTCGGATCGCTCTCTATCGATTGATCTCACGGCCGACGGCTTTTTGGAGGGAGCTATGCGGGCACGACGGGGTTCAGGCGCTGCTGGGTGGCTTTCTTCTTCTTGTTGTTGTTTCTCTTCTGGTTCGTTAGCGCTCGGTCGCGACGGCTTCTTGCTGGTATAAATTTGAGAGGCCTTGCGCTTTCGGTCGGGACCTAAAGCATGCACAGTCTGTATGTTGTACAGTTCATCCTCATCTTGTGTACGCGTAGACGACGACGCGACTTTGGACCTGTGTCTGGGCTGATCTTGACGGCGTGGCACAATGGTGTCAGATGCGGTGATGGGGTCTTCTTCCGATACAGATTCAGACGCGGTCGGGGGCGCGAAGGTGGCCTTTGGCACCCTCTTCCTAGGCGCTTTCCCATACGTATTTAATACCTTTCTCCTGCGCTGAGCGCCGACTTCTTGTCCGGCAACCATGTCGATTATTCCAACAACAGGGCGGCTGGATAAACGTCGTTGTAATGGTATTTCAAGAGGGTTCGTTAGGCTTGCCTCATCTTCACAAAGACCTAGGATGTCCGGGCGTAAGCCGACCAATGTTGCCGGCGCTGGATCTGGCCAAGCTTTGTGACTGAGAGCTTTCGAATTGAGTACCTTCCAAGTGTAGCGTTGGCTGCTTGAGCACAACAAAGAACCTTTGAAGCTTATGAGGCAATGGCGTGTTGTTGCGCTTATTTGGTGGGTAGTCTAGATTGCAGATGTAGATACCTCTAAGTAGGTGGCATAAGTAGGTACCTACAGAAATGGATTGTGGTTGTACCTACCGTCCGCGAATTGGTCAAGGTACAGGTAGGGGTAAGGGTCTGGGTACCCGGTAGGGCCTTGTGATAAGTAAGTACGTACCTAGGTACGCAAATGTACCCATCTAGGCCGGACTTCAAAGGAATTGAATTTAATTCGGGGGGGGGGAGCAATACTGTTGACTCGAGGGGATGAGGGACCTGAGTAAGGCAATATCCATCAGCTTATAAGTGTAGATTGCTTATAGTACCTAAGTACTTACTTACTTGTAGTATGTTCCTTTGTTCCTTCTTTAATGTCCATGTGTAGGAGAAGGACTTTCAAGTAGTCAGGGATGGATTACAAGCATCTTAAAGGTGAAATATGGTAAATAGGTAACTTGCAGGTCTGCAATGTTCAACCCAGCGTAACTAGGTATTTTGTGGCTAAATAAGCATATGTAAATACACCTCCTACTAGGACCCTATCAACGATGCTGTTGAAGATATCATAACCAAGGGCCTAGAAGTGTCTCCTATGCGCCGAGCTTTCTAACACCACAAAGTCGACTTCCTAGGTAGTCTTTACCAGTCCGGAGCAAGCCCTATAAAGTGCCAGTTTGAGCAACAACAGAACGCACTTTCTCAACGCCAAAATCACTTCTCCGCCTTTCCTGTTTTATTGTAGGAGAGCCGTAGCAACATCATGTCGGCTCAAATGGCTAAAGTACCTCCTATTCAATATCCCTATCAACCTACTGGTTGTGGTATTTCCATGTCATTAAAGCAATTATTTTCAATCCTTTGGCCAAGGACAAAAGGCCTAGAAGTGTTGAGACACTCCGGTGCCATGCCCAGGCACTTTCTAACCTACGCATCTATCTAGAACCAGACAACTTGGCGCTATGTGTGCATACAGTACTTGTAGGCTATGGCGGGGTTGCCCCCATTACTACAGGAAATACATGGTATGATGTACAAGTTTGAGTACATAAGGAGGTAGGTAGGTACACAAAGATAATCCACATCCTTACCAACGGGAATGTCTCTATCTACATACTTGGTACAGCTCTTGATACGGGATTGAATATTAACCTTAGTCAAGGTAGGTAACCTTAGTTACCTAGATTCCTAATTCCGATTAGGCTGGATACCCCGTTATCTCGATTCACGATCCAGAACTTCTTTATATTTACCCACTCACAAATGTTTGTAGTACACAGACAAGAGAACAAACTCTTCCAAGACCTCCATCCTGATCTCATGACAGTGCACAGATTTCGATTTAAAGTCTGGCGTGTTGATTTATAGAAATCCCCCCTGCCACTTCTTGGTCTGACCCCCTGCAATTGTCTAGGTTAGTTGGAACTTGTAGGGTTCAAACGTGCAATTGGCATTTGCAATTGTATTGCAAAATACCTTCTCCCCTTGCCCTTCCTTTAGTCCAGCTCATCTCACTATCCAGGACATAACATAAATACAGAAAAGTAACTGTCTTCCAAAGTTGACCTAGTTCATTCTTTCAGGCGGGTGGTACTTGAGGTTTTCGGGCGCTTGCTTATCTCCTGCTGCGCTTTGCCGGATATCTGCATATTTTCTCTCCCACATCATACATCCCAGAGACAAAAAAAAAACCAAAAGAAGTCATGGCAGCAACCGGTCCTCAGACTCAGAGTGTAGGGCCAGATTACCGCGATGAGAAGCCCATCGCCACCGTATCGACCGAGGTGAAGCACGAGACCGTCACCATCCTGCCTCAGACACCTCAGCTCATCGCTCTGCTCACGTGAGTGGTACCTGCCCCCTCTCTCCGGTGCCCTACCACCACCCGCTACCCTTGACACTTATATGACCGTGGCGCAAAACCCGACCCACTAGGTACCAAGGAACTCTTGGCGTGGACCCTGAACCGAAGAATAAGGGGAAGGGAGGGGCAGACATTCATTATTTCAGGGAACATCTCTGTTGGTAACTAACTCTGAACCACAGAAAGATCCGTGATAAGAACACGGAGCGAGCAGACTTCATCTTTTATTCGAACCGGATCATCCGTCTGCTTGTGGAGGAAGGCCTGAATCATCTCCCGGTAGTCGAACACACGGTTACCACCCCTGTCGGACGCAACTATGCCGGGCTCATGTTCCAGGGCAAGATATGTGGTGTCTCCATCATGAGAGCCGGTGAGGCTATGGAACAGGGTCTGCGGGACTGCTGTCGGTCCGTGAGGATCGGCAAGATACTCATCCAGCGTGACGAGGAGACTGCCCAGCCAAAGCTCTTTTACGATAAGCTTCCCGAGGACATTGCGGACCGATGGGTTCTCTTACTTGACCCCATGTTCGCCACAGGTCAGTAAACCCCAAGACAAAAATTCAATTCTCTCACGGTATGCTGACCAGTTATCTTCTGTGTAGGGGGCTCAGCTATTATGGCTGTCGAGGTTCTCAAGTCTCGTGGTGTCCCTGAAGAGCGGATCCTCTTCCTAAACTTGATAGCAAGCCCTGAAGGTATTGGTAACTTTGCGACCAAATTCCCCCAGTTGAGAGTAGTCACGGCATTTGTTGACGAGGTATGTGGCCTTTTCCCCAGCCATCCCATGAAGATAAGTTGCTAACACTTCACAGGGTCTGGATTCGAAGAAGTAAGTGCACGTAATAAGTCGTAAAAACAGAACTCATGAGCTAACAGCGATCTAGTTACATTGTCCCTGGGTTGGGCGATTTTGGAGATAGGTTCTACACCATGTAGTATAGTAGGTAGTGAACCACATTTACCGTCCCTCAACACTTGCAAACTGCAAACATAGTTGAGAGAGATTAGGGGTTACCTATAGTAGTGGTAGGGAAGTCGATAGGTTATCGAACCTACCGTCAAACCAGCGTCCGTAGCAATGGCTGCCCAAGACGTCCTTGTCCATCTAGCCCGTAGTTGGACATTGGAGCTTCCCATGCGTAAAAACTGGTAAACTCATGTAGTGCGTAAACCATCCAAGGTATTGGGGTTTTCGACCCAAAATGATATTCGTGCTTTAATAGTCATCATCATCGTCATCCACAATGCCTTCTCCGACATATCTATGTCCACCATCCTCGTCATCTTCGACCTCTCGGTCCCTTATAGGCGCCGCTCTCGGTCCCGGTCCGGCACGCGCATATGAGCTCGTCGTCGTTGTCTTATCGGTCGCAGCCTCTTTCGCAACAGCATCTGTTCCCCAGACCAAAAGAAGTCAGCCACAGAAATCTAATCTCTCTCTCTCTCTCTCTCTCTCTTGGTAAGGTAACGTTACCTGCTGCATCAACCCATTCGCTATAAACATCGATGGCTTCCATCAACGTATGAATCCCACACTGGAACCTCTGGCCGCAGACGGCACACGAAAGATTCCCGACGCCGGATTTCTTGTCCAGCTTGACGGTTACGGAGTTTTCGTGGTTGCAGAATAGACAGGTGAATTCTTTGGCTAGACTCTCGCGCTGCAATCAATCAATCAATCAATCAATCAGTAAGCGCGCTCGGTCGGTCGGTCAGTCGGTCGTAGGTAGTAGGTAAGGTTACCTTTTTCGGGCCCTGAGGCTTTCGCGAACTCTTCTTGCGTTTTCCCTGTTGGTCGTAGGTTAGCGGGGTGTTAGTTAGTCAGTCAGTCAGTGCTGTGTGTGTTGATCACGGGCGCGGTCGGGGGTTTCTTTTCTTTTTTGTTTTGTTTTGTCTAGGAAATATCTATTCGTACCATTTTTATCTGTGTAGGGTGTTGTTGTTGTTGTGGTGGTGGTGGTGGTGGTTAGGTGATGGTGTACGCAGATAGATAGAAAGACCAAGGGAGGTTTAGTTTCCGCGCGACGGATCAAACAAAGTGCTTATTCCGTTTTCGCGAAAAAACTAATAAGTGATATTCTATCTGTCTGTCTGATAAATGACGTAATGGGGTTAGGTAGGTTTGCGATTTCTCTTCCTTCTCTGTTGGTTAGATTATTTCCCCCCTCAGATTTGGTATATATATGGATATGTGAAAATACAGAGGGATGGAAGAGGGATAGTTGTTGCTGTTATGTTGAAACAAAAAAGTTCTAGAAACGCAGACAAGACAAGGGATGAAGGCGCATTTGTCGCGGCGTACGTATTTAGTTCTGCGGATGCAGATCGCAGCCGGTTACCTCCTACGAGTACTTGTACACGTATGTACTCGTACTTGATAGAGGAACAATTAGGTACATCTAGACACCTGGTAGAGAGCCTGACATACGCCAGACGGTTCTTTCTAACCCCCCTGAGGCCTGTCACGCCTGTATTACCTAACAAGACTGGCTGTATGAATGCGCCACAGATCACCAAAGCACAGCCACTTGAAGCTCTCAGCGAGTGAGGATCAACTTCACAGTACGTGTAGACGCTTGAATGTGTTGTGATGCAGACTTGTTGTTGATTGTCAGCCTCGGCTTACTATATACAAGAAGTTCGGAGCTGTGTCATTCTTGACAAAATTATATTTTTTCTCACATATGAATATTGTGTTTGTGCAACGGTATCATGGTCAAACTCCTAGCAAAAATCGCATCACAGTCAAAAAGTCATACCTTGTGTACAACGACGACGACGATGATGATGCATCGCGCAGTAGTGTAGGAACATCCCGGATGATATATAGGTAAGGGAGGTAAAGAGCAGATATCTATCATAAACATCGTCATGACGCTTTGTAAGTGGGGTACATCGAACAAGCTGGTTGTTCTCATATGATCCCCCTTATCATCGTCTACAGAAATATGACCTAGTCTAGGAACTAGACTTGATATTTACCTTATCCATTCTGTTCCATTCGCAAACACCTATCTCAAGCTGACAAGCCTTTCCCCTCTACAAAGGTTATAATAGAATGTGACCTCAAGAACACAACCCTGGTTAGTATCGGCCTTGGTTCCATCAAGTATACTAGAGCTCCGATCCGTTCGGCCAGTTTTGCAGATCATTCTCTCGGCAACTTGTCCGATCTCATTCATGGCGGACCATTTTTTAGACCGAGATTGGTATTTGCCGATAGCCTAAGCACCACCTGAGGCTATTTACCGACTGTAAATATAGAACCGAGCGTGGGTGTGATTGGGGCTATATATACCTGGATAATAACCCGGATAATGAAGACCGCCGCTGATTCGCAAAACCATGTGCCGTGAACCAAACTCAACGAATCCTTTCTGATATTCCGCATGTCCAATCTAGAAAACTTTGACCCGTTCTAGGTAGGTGAATATGGCAATGTTACGGTGGGCGGTTGATAAAGGAGGTCGGGCATGGACAGGGCTACGCCATGGTTAAGATATATATATAGCTGAGCAACTTGCCAGACAAAACTCTTCGCTTGTTTCGCTTGTTTTCTGCAAACTCCAACCTGTAGCTGTCCTTACTGTCGATAAACATTTGTCTAAATCGTATACAAACCAGCAAGATGAAGTGGAATTCTGTGGGAGCCCTTGCTCTCGCCGGGTCTGTCCAGGCCGGACTTCGGTTCCAATGCTGTGAGAATTCCTTAGCACGTTTCTTCTTCCTCATTGCGTCAATAAGGGAACTGGAAACTTCTATTCGAGCTATCGATGGGTTGTTCCAAGGGTGTCATGGATGCTTTGGAAGCATACCCATCTGGACTCGTCGCGAGATGAAGAATGTTGCTGACAATCGTTGTAGCCACACTGACCATCCAACGGCTCGATCCCGTTGTCCAGCCAGGTTCGAACCCGTCTTCCCACGTTCATCACATTGTCGGCGGCAATGCCTTCAATGCTACCATGGAGGGCGACGTAAGTGAGAGGGCCACTTGCACTACTTGCGAGATGGCCGAGGACTTCTCCAACTACTGGACTGCGACATTGTACTTCAAACATCCCACAAACGGATCCTATCACCGCGTACCCGTCATCCCTGTCAACCCCGGCAATCTCGATGGTTATTCTGGTACCCAGGGCGGTCTCACTGTCTATTACACCCAGACCGACTTGCTCAGGGATAACATCCAGCAAAACCCCGTCAAGAGCTTCCAACCGGTATGATACTCATGTGATGGTGTGACACGTTGAGCGAGATCTAACGGTCCACGTAGGGTTTCCGTATGACGGTTGGTAGCCCGAGTACAGAGGGCAATGCCCACGTCGGTCTGCGTTACCAGTGCTTGAACGGCGCCATGAGAGGTCCGGAGATGCCTGATTTCCCTACGTCCCCTTGCTCAGGGGGCATCTTTGTCACGCAACACTTCCCTGCGTAAGTACTTACTGCCTCAGTAGAGGAGGATATCACCATGTCTCATGCTAACCGGGTCTATCCAGGTGCTGGGACGGAGAAAATCTCGATAGCCCCGACCACCAATCGCACATGTACAACACGATCACGTCGGACGGTTTCGTGAGCGCTCCCCCGTGCCCGGCTTCCCACCCAGTCCGCATGCCCCAGGTCACCTACGAGACTGTCTGGGATACTACCAAGTTCAACAGCATGTGGCCCTCGGGGACCCCAAACCCTTTCGTATGGAGCTTTGAGGGTGGCACTGGCAACGGAAACCACGCGGACTACATGTTCGGCTGGAAAGGCGATGCCCTCCAGAAGGCCATGGACAAGTCTGAGTGCTTCTACGATGGCTGCGGCTCCATCCAGAAGCAGCAGATGAGTGTCGCGAACCAGTGCACCGTGCCGGACATGGTTGGCGAGGAGACAGACGGATGTATGTATCCCCACAAATGCCTTTCCCGTCTACCGCTGTGTAGAAGATACTAACCTCCCACTAATAGGGCTTGAGAAGCTTCCCGGCATGGAGATGTAGGAATGGATGAAAGAGGTTCAATGATACGGGTCTGTTGGAAGTTTGATTCCAAACAGTAAACCTTGAACAGTGGAAGACTTTATCCAGGAGATGTTATGGTTCAGTTAGTAGCGTTCTGTAATACAGACCATAAACTTTCAGTTCTAATAGAAGGTCGGACGCGGTCCCGGTGCTAGAAGGCGAGTGTATAGGCCAGGGGCAGCATGGATAATGCACGACGAGAGTAATGTAGAAATTAGTCCTTCAAGGGAAAACCCTGCCAATACGCCTGTCCGTTGTCTGAATTCGTGGCTTGACTTACCAAATCCGCCTAAACTAGTGTTCCCGCATGTCAACCCATGACCCGGGCCGTTCTGTTCGCTTTTGTTGTAGTCCGGTGTGCCTGAGCGGAACATATTTTGACCCATCAGGTATCCACGAGCCCCGGGGGTATGTAACGAGACGATGCGGTTCATGCGCAGACTTGTTGATGAATATGTCATCGCGCATTTGCGAGTTAGGCGACCCAGAATATGGAGAGTCCGGATAAGGTCGGCATATGTCTACCATGGTAAGGACAAAAGGCGACAGAAAATATCGCTTATGGCCATCGGGCCCCGATCTCAGCGAGGAGAGGTCTTGCCGCCCAAGAATCTCCAAAGCATGGGGTTCCAGCTTCGATGGAGAAACAATGCAGACGAGCCTCATGGCCTTGGTTCATTGGCAAATAAAATGGACTACTGTAGGTTAAGTAGGCGCGCCGAGACCACTTTACGCACGGAAACCGGGTGGAAACTCTTCATGCATAGAACCCCGAAACCCAAGAAGATAGATCATGCTCGTAGATATCCACAAAGTAGTCGGGCAGCCGCGAGCTGGCCTGCTTGCATGTATCAAGGAATTGGCAATCTTATCCCGTCGTAGCGACCAGGGGGAGACGGTGCAGAGTAGTAATCACCACGTCTAATTTGCTTGATAGATGCTGTTGAATGCTGCGTCGATCTCTTTGACAAATGCTCGATCGATCTGAGCTCCAACTACTGTGTGAGTAGTGAGGATTTCCTTCATCTAGAGACTAGAAGCGCAACGCGCTCCACTGTCTTGGATCCGGCTTCGGGCTTAAGCCCCCATCTTTTTGCGTGCGTTGACGAAACGAGGTGGCTGTATGTGGAAGGGAGCTTTGGATTTATCAACTCATTACGGCTCGTTTTCTTTTTATCGGATATGGCTCCTTTACGCTGCATCCGATACCTAGCTGGAGAGGTCCGCTTGTCAGCCTAGGAGTGCAAAGACAAGGCGGTAATGAAAGAGTGCAGCTAGTCACGTCTCAAGCTTGCACATGGCCTTCGTGCCTGCCTACGAGTACAGTACCCAGGCGTGCCAGGACCAAAAGCAGCCGGTCATTGGGTGGAGACATAGTAGTATCTGGTCATGGGATCAGGTAGGTGCGAACATGTCACGGGACCTGTGCGCTGTCTTTTCACTCCCAATCTCCGCTTGATAATGGTACCCAGTCAAAGCATTGGGATTACTTGCTTACCTACATAAATGTCGGTATAGGTTGAAGAACCTTTTTTATAACCATAGAATTTCATTTTGGCCGAGTAAGCCGCAGTCCGTGGTTGAGTGTGGGATCTCGAATATTCAGACTACTACCATAGTATGTAAAAGGCATTGGTGGGTAGGTAAACATACATAGGTAATGAATATCATCGGGAGGTATGTAACCTAGACTAATAAGATCTCCGTTCCGTCTATTTAACATGTGGAATACATCCCGAAAGGCGCGGAGATCCCCGCACGCCCGATAAGCGTTTCCCCATATTACATGTCCCTCCCTACGACTCACGAGTACCTAGACACCTATACTAATCGCCTATTTCCAGATAACGAGGGCTAATACGCAGTAGGTACTCGGATTGGTAGGTGCTATTCAAATCTTTCTGTGGGGATAAACCGTAACGCAACGCGACCTGACGGACCAGGCCACTGGCGACTGGCGGGATGCATTGTACCTATGCCACTACCCGTCAAAACACAAGATTGGCAGGCACCCTTCCTTACCCCTCAATCTCAATGCTCGTTCCCTTCTATCATAGGAGCTAATACCTCTAGTCTAAGGTTAGCAGATGGTGCAGCTGTGTAGAAGTGAGGTACAGCGCTTAAGTACCACTTATTACCCCTCAACACGACTTCCAGCCCTCGAGTTCCTCCACGTACTGATAGTCTATTAGTCCATCAGGCGAATTCTATGCTCCCCTATCGTCGGCTGGTAGGCCACGTACTAATACTGCAGAGGATGGGCACAGGTAGAGTTCGCTCATTGGAAACGATGATATGTGTTTCTCATTAGGAAAAAGGGGCCAGACGGGTTACGGGTTCATACATCGTACATAAGAGATGGGAGGATACAGATGCTATAAATGCGTGTTCCCTAAGATGTTAGGAAACACACTTCGACTTTGGACTTGCGGGGCGACTAAGACAAGCCATATACCTAACTACATACCTACTTACCTAACCAACCCAATTCCACTTCTGTCAGCTTGCCTATCAAGGGGCGATCATTCGATTGTCCATTCCAGAGATACCGCGTTTCTCTCTCACCTTGTCTTTCACCTTGGAATCCTCGGGAATCTAGCATAAATTCAAATTCAAGTTCGTCCTCGTAACTCGCAGTACGTCTGCACAACTAGGTTCTGAGGCCACACCACCCTTTGCCTATCTATTCTCATAGACCTCACCTTCCAAAAAAAGACTTTAGCTATCATGGCGAGTTCTGGCTCAGGAACGACCGGTGTAGGTGATATGGGAGCCGTTCTCGAAGCTTTAAAGGCCATTCAGGACTACCAGAGCAAACTAGCTGCCGAAGTCGAATCTGTCTCTCACCGACTTGATACTCTTGCGCCACCCGCACATAGTCCAACTTTGAACGAGAAATCGGCTCCCGAAAGCGGAAATGCTCTCCCCTCCGAGACTGCACTACCACCCGCAGTTTTGAGCACGTCACCGCAAGGGGAATCGAAATCGCTGCAAGCTGAGAAGGCGGAGACGGCAGGGTTTACATCGCGAATCATCCTCACGTGAGCTAGTTCTATGTAATACGTCCTTTCGGGTGAGACGGTGCTGACGGTAGGCCCAAGCACATATCCGAAGCAAATCGGCATAAACTCAATACCTCTCACCTGGGGTGCCCCAGCTCCTGAGAGAGGCCCGGTCGTTGTTTCAAGATCTTCGTCTACGATCCGGAAACGCAATGGTGGGTCCCTGCCTTGAAGCGATTCCCAAAAGGGGGTTTGCTAATTGCTAACGGTGCATTTTCACGATAGCTATTGGAGGTAAAATCACCTCTCACATAAGACACTCAAGCAGCTACTCACATTAGACTTGCATTCAGCTCATGGCGGTTCATACTCGATTTACTTCGCACTCGCTCTAGCCAGTAAACAGCTCAATGCCAACCACAGGTCAGCGCCATCCAAGTTCGGCCGATGACAGAGAGCCAGCTAACACAACTGAACCTTGAAAGACCGGACTTTACAAACACAGAGCCTGCTGCTAATATTGGTCCGTTTCCACAATGGTCTGACAAAAAGAAGATCGTCGCTATGGATCCCTGGGGCCATCTGGCCCCCTGGCTGTTTGCGGACACCATGCAGAAGGAGAACGGTGAGTAGTGACGTCCTCTATTGTTGGAATCGTGACACGATCTCTGAGCTAAGCTGAGCTGCGCCGTAGTCGATATCCGGCCCACGATCGCCATCACCAAAGCACACATGAAGGTAACGAAAGAGGATAGAGAGAACTCACCATTGCCATCAGCTGCCAACCAGTTGCTTATCGATATGAACAGCTTCCAGAACTCGAGGAGAGCGTCCGCGCCGGCAGATTGTACGTCACCATTCCGACGCGAGATACCTGTGAGGATAGACTAACCAGTGTAGGATTCCTGATGGCAAAGTTTGTCTGAATAGTTCCGGCGAGCTGGCTGTGACGAAGTTTGCCGTCGAACCGGTGAGTTGAGCATGTTGCATCCGAATATAGCCCTGATCATAAGGATATTGACTTATTCAAACTCAGGTCTGGTATCTCCCAGGGGTTGCAGAGCGATTCGGGATTGGTACGTCAACTTGGAAATATCCGCCTCGTAGTGACACTCCTGTTAAGCATTTCTCATCCAACAGACGAGGGCGTTTTGCGCCGTTCTCTCTTTGAACACACCGGTGGTAGCTACCCGGAGGTGCGTAATTTCCAACACAGGGTTTGAAAAACGTGGCCTGTGTCTCACATTTTGTAGCTCATCACTCGCGGCGACATCAAAGTCTTCCTACCCCCGATCGGTATGTACCTAAAGCGGATCCGGTAACCGTTTGGTTGCTCTTTCTTTATTTTCGTCTCCGCCCTAACAAAAATAACCCTCCCCAGGTGGCTTGACGGTCTACTGTTTCGGAGATCCGGCCAAGATGTCCGATGAAAATGCGAGACTATCCCTGCGGATTCACGACGAGGTAATGTACCCAAGTGCCCTCAACCCCCAACCCCCAACCTACGTCATTCTCGAAAAAGGCACGTTGGTTGGAGATCATCTGACGTGGGATGTAGTGTAACGGCAGTGACGTGTTTGGGTCAGATATCTGCACCTGCAGGCCTTATCTCATCTTCGGCATCGAGGAAGCCGTCAAAGAAGCTCAGAACGGCGGTAGCGGGGTTGTCATCTACTTCAGAAAGGAAGGACGAGCTCTGGGCGAGGTGACCAAGGTAAGTTGAACCGAAACCCGGACTCACAGACGTGCTTCCTTACAACGTTTCATCCCCGTTCCATTTCGGCTAACTGGTTGGCACAAAGTATCGTAAGTCCCGACGATCTGTCGTGTTTTCGGAAAATTGTGCTTCTGTGTGATGGGTGCATCGATGATTAATTGCAATTTACACAGTCGTATACAATGCACGAAAGCGTGGAGAGGACCGCGCTTCGGACTATTTCAAGAGGACCGAGAATATTGCCGGCGTCAAAGATATGAGGTTCCAGGCTCTCATGCCCGATATCCTCCATTGGCTCGGCATCAAGAAGATTGATAGAATGCTGAGCATGAGCAAGTGAGTTGATACGCCGAAACACGATGGGGGGATGTCGTTTTGACTAATGAGCTGCTAGTATGAAGCACGATGCTATCGTTGGACAAGGGTATGAATCTTGCTACTCTGCATATCTCGGTCGAGTTGTGTGAGGAGGGCTAACAAATGGCAGTATTCCAATCCACGAGCGGGTGGAGTTGCCTGAAGAATTAATTCCGGCCGACTCGCGCGTGGAAATCGATGCGAAGATCACTGCCGGTACGCCGCGCAATTGCAGCGCTCTCCCGGATCATCACCTCGTGTGAGGGCAGAATTTTGTTGACCGGTTACGTTACAGGTTACTTCACTACGGGTCACAGAATGACAGAGGAAGAGCTCGAAGCCGTCAAGGGACGGATGTGGGAAGAGTGAGTGTTCTCGACCGTGCACTAGGGTTTTAGCTACTTCGTATTAACCACGCTATTAGCATCGATCACTAAAAAAGAATGGGCCAATGGGCAGCCGACAGGCATCCAACGGGCCAATAGAAATAGAGGAGCAGCAGTTAGCTGGCTGGCACTTCAAGGTTGCTGGGGCTTTTGCCGATGACCGATGACCGATGACTGATGGGCGATTGACCGATGTGGGAGTGAGACAATCTAAAACTCATCATTACCGTCACCAGTATCTACTCTACTCAAGGCTACATCAAGTACGCGTTATGTGTATGTAGGTTATGTATGTGAGGTACATAATATTGGTGTGCATATATCTGCATCGCTCGCTACCACTGCGATACCTGCCTGAAAGTATGCGTAATCAATGCGGTAAAAAATACCCTTGCAAAGAAGATTGTGCTCAGATTCTGGAAGCAAGAAAGGATTATCTGGTGACAGGTTTGGGATGGATAGAAATTCCCCGCATCTACATGCCTACCTACTCGTGCGTAGTAAATAAGAAAATACCCTGGTAGCCTAGACTCATATTATACGTGTAGTATTATTATACAAGCACGTATCTATCTTGAATATCTGGCCCATATTACCTACATAGGATCGTCCACGCGTGTGCAGATTTCGCATCGCCGCCTAGAAGCGCGTCCTGTATGTGGCCCGCTCACCTCCGGGACCGTGCCCAGATACCGATTTACCTGAGCTACGTGTAGATATATTGTATCTGTATCATGCCCAAAGAAAGTAGGTATGGGGCAACGTCTCGCGACCGACCCGTGGCGACACGGTCTCTGCCGCTGCACCGCGGGAAGCACACCAGGTTGGTATGACTAAATTTTTGTGTTTTACAGTATGCTGTAATACCACGCCGCTTTCAATGCCATTGTCTCATGCTTGTGGCAAAATGTGATTTTTTCTAGAATTGCCCATGGCCGCTTCCGCTCATAATTCGCCTATTTTGTACGTAAAGCTTTGTGTCGGGTGGGCCACCGCGCGACAACGTCTTGTCGGTGAGTTAAAAACAACAAAAATCTATACGACCCATCTTCGTAAAGTGCCGAGGATGTCCGGGGCACTGTAAATATACCTACCTATCGGTGTCATGATTGACACCGGGTCAGTTAACAAGAAAATGATAGGTGCTGTTCACGGCCGGTCAGCAACATGAGATTTTATTGCCAGACCCTTCTATATCTACCCGGTAAACTTTTTGCCATCTAGTGGTTTGGCATGTAAGACCGCGGGAGCCGGACAGTGCACCTGTTCGGTTCGGAACCAGTTGCTTTATGTGTAGCGTCGACTTGCGCACTTCTTTTCCTTCTATCTTTTACAGTAGACTATCTAGATAGTGCTCATATTCTGTCTGTTGTCGCCTGCTCGTAGATACTGAAACTCCAATGAAACGCGCGGACTTTAGCACGCGGTGGACGGCTTACTGCGGCAAGTGGTGCTTCTCCAAGTCTCCTCGCATTATCCCACTCTGCACGGCTAGGGCACGGCTCACCTATTCGGGTATCAGGGAGGTTGTCTTAAGGCCTGATGAATCAATGAGACGGTGCAAAATGTAACAGATAAGTAGACAAAATCAGGAAAGATAGATTAGACAGAGGTAGGTGATTCCTAGATTAGAATGATCAGTAGGTAAGCTGACTACTAACTAGCCCCGGCAAATCGCGCTTTTGCGCCAACACTTTGCTGGCCTGGGACTACGAGTAGGTATACCACCACCACACGTACAGACTTCTTTCGTCTTACTTTACCCCCAAAGCCATCTGTCATATCCATCTGGGAGTACCTAGGCCGTGTTCCATCATTCGTGTGAGATACAGAGGTTGCACGCAGGTAAACTACAGGCCAATTGGCAAGAAGTTTCAGTCAAGGTTGGGTTACAGGCCTTGTTTCGCCCGCACTTGCTCTCCCCTCGTTTAATCCATTGACTCAACTTGTTGGTTGCCCACCTCCAAGCAACAACCAAGACTATCTACTGTAACCTATAGTCTAGTTTACTCCTTCTACGTGTCCATAGTAATAGTCTATAGACTACCGGGACCAACCTACCGACGACGTACCGACTTACCTACCGTAGGTAGTATAGGTAACCTGGAATCTAAGATCCTAGTGCAATGTCCAAGGCTCGTGCGGCGGAAACCGAGTTCGCAAGTGTGAAATAATACTAGCCAACGAATCCCATAGGACTAGGTGCATTGAATACGTGCTAGAACACAAGAAACAGGCAGAGCTAGCAACATCACAGGGCCACAAACCCATGCAACACTCCTTCATGGCTGCAGTGTTGCAGCGCTGTGCTGCACTCCACACCACCCGACAGCAGCAGCAGCATCACATAATACATAATAGAGTAATGTCTTCGGACTGGACGGGAAAAGGGGTTGTACTGTCTTGTGTGTGGGCTTTTTCTACCTTGTCCTTGTTACTGTATGCGCGTTGGCAGACGAGGTTCCTTTGGAGGGGGTGGTGTGGGGTTCTCGTCGTTTTCTCTTTGTTTTTATATCTTTGGTAGATGCTGTTGCTGGGGAGGGGGTGGGAGGAGGGAGTTTAGTCGCTAGGGCGGTGCAAAACGGCCCAACCTAGAGTCTTGAGACACAAAGCAACCCTGTACTTTTCTGCATCCACCCTTGCCGCTTGGGACGCCCAATAACCCCCAAAGGGGGATGGTCCGGCGAATAGGTGTGCGGGAATTCAGGAACCAACCAGTGGCCGCAACCCACAGAGACAACACATCAAAAAACCCCCATCTAGACTTGACATGTGGCAAGCAGGCAGGAAAACAACTATCGCGACACACGCACCAAAGCAGACAAATCGAGCCGGCAAGACGAGCTAGGCGACACGAACTATCGTCTCTGGGGTAAACCGTCTGCCTTTTTCGTCCTGGTACTAGGTCTTGTGTTGGGCCACATCTTCCAACCAGGTTAATGCTCATGTACAGTTGTACATGCCTGACCACACAGAATCGAGGGGGCAAAGAGAGTGACGGTAATAAGCAAAATGCCAGCCTGTCTCGGTAGGTACGTAAGGTGTCTGGTGTGTCATATGCGTGGTAAGTACATGCTGGCCTGTATATGCTTGGTAAGTATCTGCTGCTATCTGCCTTACAGTATATTCCATACAGAACACGTTCCTAGACTAAGAGGCAAGTGTGTATGTATGCTGTAACCTCCCGGAGATTCGGGATCCATACAACTGTCAGAAAGCCTACCATGTCATCGATCCGGTTCCTGATCTTAAACCTAGCGATTGCCCCATCCTTTCCTGCCTTGCTTCGGAGTCGAGACAACTTAAGAGATCCATCTGTCTAGCTTCCGTCTTCCTCTCTAGCTTCCCATCCAAATAAGCTTACCTTCTTCCATTCTCATACCAACCCTCCATTAAACATATTCGAACCAAGACAACAGAACAGAACATATCTGCTCTCGTTAACAAAGTCAATACAAAGAAAGCACGCATTTAAAATACAAGTTGAGAACCTGCGCTTCTCAGTCCGCTACCCGAACCAAGTACGTCCGTCGGCCTTCAATCGCGGGTAGGCATACATTATTGGAGAAGTACCCGCAAAGTTCTATAAGGTCCACCAATCCGCACACACACTGCGCATTCAAAATACCAAAACCGCATATATCGACGGTCCAGCAAAAGGCCCAGGAAATAGCAATGGCTACAATTTCGATCTCGTCGGATGTGCACCATCACCACCATCGCAGGGATTCATCGTCCAGCAACAAGTCATGGACTGGCCGACGTCCCCGGCTCATGCGTTCATACGCCACTGAACCCTCAATCACGGTGGATAATGCATGCACAGGCCTGTTGACGACGCCAACATATTCATCACGGCGAGCAACAGAATTACTGAGCCGTGTCGCCATATCGAGCAGCAACTCTCCGTTGCCAACTA
The DNA here is from genome assembly GCA_022579005.1 of Poronia punctata. Lineage (NCBI taxonomy): Eukaryota > Fungi > Ascomycota > Sordariomycetes > Xylariales > Xylariaceae > Poronia > Poronia punctata. Next base: position 189,023 of record MU401502.1, on the reverse strand, counting down.
GCACGTCGTCAAGGAATTCAGCATTGGAATCTGAACGACCACGCGATACCAGTCACAGCTCATGTAAGTAACATTTGAGAAAGATGCATATTTATAAGCAACGAAAGCTGACATTATTTCCCTACTAGACTCTGCATGTTATTTTAGCTTTCCCAGCTTCGATACATGGGATGAAGAAAGGCGGCAGAGCGAGGAGAAAAGTTTAGAGAGGGGCCAGTGAACCACTCGTCTCCCCACCTCCCACCACAACCGGGGCAAAGAGAAAAGAAAAAAAGGACGGCAAAAAAACCAGCAAAACCAAACAAAACCAAACAAAACCAAAGAGAAATACAAATGTATTCTGTACCGCAGTAATGATTGAAGAGGAGGCACGGAAAAGCTTATCGCGGAATTGGGGCTATGGATGCTGGGCTGCATCACGGCTGCATCTCGCATCCTCTTGGATTTACTGACGTCATACCTACTTCCCCGGAGCGAGTCCGGCATGATAATGAGTGGTAATGAAGGGACAGCAATAGGCGTTGAGGCGTTTGTGGGATCCAAGAGGGCCTTGGCTATCTTAAGCAGCCCAGGTACATCTAGAACGGGCTCCTTTTTTGGTATTTTCCAATGGCGTTATCGTTCTCGTCGCCGTTATTGTCATTGTCGGGTATACCCTACAGATAAGCAATAGGGCGATGGGCGGGATAGGATGGGACGGCGTTCAGACATGCCGGCTGTAGCATAGCGATACGGCGCAGGTGGTCTTTTGGGCTCGCATACGCAGGTCACAAACTTATACTTGATAGATATCTCGTTGTGTATAAAACTCACGACGATGGTCGCAAATACCAAATTACAAACATATCAAATACTTGGTCTCTATAATCAACATCCTGATGTCAACAATTACATATTCACGATTTTTTTGTCACCTTGTTCTGACTAATGTTGGAATAAACTTGTTCTATAGAAACCGCTGAAGGTTACTAAAAAAGATGTACGCCTCATAAATACCTACATACTCTTATGTTGAGGTCGCTTCGCTCATGCAGAGGCTGACAACATCATTGAGGTGAGTAAATAGGTAGTAGCAAAGACGTGTGCTTACATAATGAGAAGCACCAGTCAGACTGTGACAGCTGATAAATAGGGAAATGACAGCTGTGGCTGATAAAATGGTGGTCCCCGGGCAAAGGTACAGGGATTGGGCAAACAATTTAACCCAATGCGCCACAATCGCTTGCCCACCTTGGGAATTTCCACCCACACAATTGGGGCTTTGAGAAAATTATTCTGGCCGCACTAGAATTTCAGGTCGCTCCATTCGACATCAATCCGTAACCGCAACCCTTTCCACACCTTCAAATCGACGTCCTGACTTTGCGAGCCATCCAGAACACCTCGCAAAAATGGCGGTTGGAAAGTGAGTCTTTCGAAAGCCCTCCTTCGGCAGCGCCCGAATCTCTCATCTGTCGAATTCGATATCAAACAGCCCATTGCCATGCTACCGCACCCCGCCGCTTCTATCGGAGGATATCGAGCTAATCGACCATTTCATATAGGAACAAGAGATTGTCCAAGGGAAAGAAGGGCCTGAAGAAGAAGGCCCAGGACCCCTTCGCCCGCAAGGACTGGTACTCCATCAAGGTTTGTATTTCCCGAACCGTTGGTTGACGCGCGCCGAGTGTGAATTTGAGGCTGACCAAGAATTTGATATAGGCCCCTGCTCCCTTCAACGTGCGAGAGTACGAACGATGACCTCCCCCGAGAATGCAGGCGATTTTTCTAATACGTGCATTGTAGTGTGGGTAAGACCCTCGTCAACCGCACGAGCGGTTTGAAGAACGCCAACGACGCCCTCAAGGGCCGGATCATCGAGGTCTCCCTCGCCGATCTGCAGAAGGATGAGGACCACTCTTTCCGCAAGGTTAAGCTGCGGGTGGACGAGATCCAGGGAAAGAACTGCCTGACCAACTTCTACGGTCTGGACTTCACCTCCGACAAGCTGCGGTCTCTTGTCCGCAAGTGGCAATCTCTGATCGAGGCCAACATCACCGTCAAGACTACCGACGACTACCTCCTACGCCTCTTCGCCATTGCCTTCACCAAGCGCCGGCCCAACCAGGTCCGCAAGACCACCTACGCCGCCTCCTCCCAAATTCGTGCCATCCGAAAGAAGATGGTCGAGATCATCCAGCGCGAGGCTGCCACCTGCACCCTGCAGCAACTTACCTCCAAGTTGATCCCCGAGGTCATTGGACGTGAGATCGAAAAGTCCACCCAGGGCATCTACCCCCTACAGAACGTACGTCACACAAGCCTTTACTTTCGCCAAGTGGTTACATGTTTTATAAATATCAACGGGCTACTGACACTGCTATTCCCTCTAGGTTCACATCCGCAAGGTCAAGCTGCTCAAGGCACCCAAGTTCGACCTCGGTGCCCTGATGGCGCTGCACGGCGAGTCGACGACGAACGAGGATGGACAGAAGGTCGAGCGGGAGTTCAAGGAGCGGGTGCTAGAAGAGGTCTAATTGTGTGGTGAGCTCTGGTCATGGAACGGCGTGGGTTTTTCTGCAATGGCATTAGGTCTCACTTCTGATTGCATTCGGGCGTGGCAAGGAAGTCACGGATACGGCTACTCCTCAAAAACGATGAATGAGAACGTTAGCTGATTACACATGGGATCTGTCTATAACGAATGTGACGAAAATGTCTCTGGTTTAAACCAAGAAAAATTTGAAAGACAGATGTCGGCAATCAGACAGGGCACAAGCTCTGATGTGTATCCGGGCGATATCTGGACTTGTCATTCCCAGAACGTAGGTTCGACAATACCACACCCACCGATATCTGCAATATTGGGAGTTTGTCTGGTACATACGTACGCAGCCAGGAGGGAGTAGTGAATCCTGGTTTATGTACTGGCAAGCTGCAAATCTACCAAAGCTATATAAATCTTTGAAGTTGACTACAGGTGGATGTGATGCTGAATCCCACCTGAAGAATGTAAGCATCCGAGTTAAAGTTTGTGTGGGCAGATAGGCCGACACCTACGCGGCCCCTATAGGCTGCACTCCAGTTGTCCTAGCCTAGCCCATTTTACCCCGTACCAATCTAACCTACTCGTACATCACATGTCACGGTTCCGTATACCTACCTACTTACTAGCTGTGATGATGAATGAGAATGCTCTTTTTCTAGAATAAAGTGTTTTACTACTCCGAACATTGAACCTATTCCGATTATCTATATGCTTTGCCCGGCAATACCGCAACGCTTAATAAGACAAGCCTAGTTGCAGAACCTCGTGACCCCGTTAGCTCTCTTCTCCGATAGCTTTACACGTAGTCAATACCTACAAAACATACAATACGGTATTGATTTATACTTTCTTCCCGCCTTATTCCTCACATCCTCAACCTTGTCTCGAATATAATCCCTGCAACCCATTACCATTACCCAGTGTGCCAGTGCCATCTTTACCCGATTTTTTCGTTTCGCAATTTGTTTCTCTGTCTTTCTCTCTTCTTATCTGCTTTCATCTCACTGGCCGTGTGTTGTACCAGAGAAGCAAGTCCCGTGCCCTTTGTGTGTTTTAGTTTCCTCCGCCAACCAGATCCCCGTCGTACGGTGTACCAGCTGGTGTGGTGGCAAGATTGACTGATTGACTGTACAACAAGACAAGAAAGAAAAAGTCCCCTCGAGTGACGATATTTTAAACTCGACGATCAAGAAAAGAAAATCCGAAGAAAAGACATATCAAACAAACGTTGAGAAGGGAAAGAAAAGACCCGCCCGCTTCGCCCACCATGTCGTCGGAGGATGTCCTGCCCGTGTTAAAGATTTTGATTATCGGACCTTCGAGTGCCGGGAAATCCGCATGTGAGTTGTCTGTTGTCCTTCAGCCGCGTTTATTTTGTTTTTTGTTTCCCTCGGTGATAAACTCTAGTATATGTATCACAAGCTGACGATATATATGTCTGGGTAGTATTAATCAGATGTAAGATAAGATACTAGCCACCTTATTCTTGCTTCCTCTTGTTTCTAGGATATAAATCGTGTCGTGCTGACCGAACTATCTTAGATTGCGAGGATCACTTTGACCCGGAATCTTCGACGGCGACTATTGGTATTGATTTCAAAGTGAGTTGTTATTTCACATATCACACCCCGGATAGGGAAAGAAAAGGGGGTTTCCCTACTGATTACCTAGTCAGGTAGTCGGATTAAAGAAACAATTCTCTTCTCTTTTCTTTCTGTTCTGCGTTTTGCCTGTTTCTAACTCGTCGCAGATGAAGAAGCTGGCTGTCAGGGGCAAGGCTTATAAGCTAAATATATTCGACACTGTAAGCACTGCCACTTTCGTTACTTTATCCCATATTCGCATATATAATTCACCACGCATTTATGGGTGTTTGGCTGCGTAGAACTATGCCTAGTGGGTGGTTTGACTGATCATCATATAGGCCGGCCAGGAGAGATTCCGCACGCTCTCAACGAGCTACTACCGCGGCGCCCACGGCGTCATATTAGTCTACGACATCACGAATAAGCAGAGCTTCGCGAGCATGGAGAAATGGTTCGACGAGGCTAGAACGAACGCGCACCCAGACGCAGTTTTATACCTGGTTTGTTGAATTTCATCTTCTTCCCCCACCCCATCCATCCTCCGTCTGTCGATTTTTCGGTTCACTTCGCTAAAACACAGAATAGGTCGGAAGCAAACTAGATAAGGCGTCTGCAGGCAGTCGCGCAGTGTCGTATGAGGAGGGCAAGGCTTTTGCCGAGGCGCAGGGTTGCGCCGGGTTCTGCGAGGTCAGTTCCAAGACGCGCGACAACATCAAGACGCCCTTTGTCGAGGTCGTCGATCGCATCGTGCAGAAGCCCCAGCTGTTAGCAGGCGGGTCCAGGTCTACGGTCCTTCAAGAGGATGGGTTCTCGTCGAACCCTTGTTCTTGCTGAACTCGACTCGATTTCGGAATTTGCTTCATACCCGGGTATATTTCTACTATTTTATTTCCCTTGCGCCTGCCTCAACCCCTGATTCTCACCTTGTCCCTCTTTTCCTTTTATATTTGCAACCAAGTCTATGTCTTGTGTAGTCTTTTCTCGGATAGATGTCTATGGGTAATAGATTGGATGGTCGACTATGGAAAATGAAACGCCGGGCGCCTCCCTATATAGACTTGTCTGTCTTTCTTTCATGGCGCGTATGCTTTTGTACATTACCCTCTATACCAGGTTAGGTGATATCCCTGCCTCCTAATCGCTATATATGATAAATTCTATTTACGAGCCCTGTTTATATAAATGTCGCTTTACTGTATTGTCTTGTCTTGTTTTTCTCTATTCTTTTGGGGTGAGGAATTCGACAACGGCTAGAAACAGCGAGTCAGTATTCCTAGCTGACCCGATCTTAAAGAGGATATACTCACCTTTCAAAAAGTCGGACGGTTTCTCGGAAATCAGCCAGTGACCCGCATCGACGTCGACTAGCGAGAAGCGCGGGAAGAAGCGACCAATAATGGGGATGGCCTCGTCGGGAACATATGTGCTCTTGGACCCGCGAACGAAGAGGGCCGGCTTCTCGAAGCGGTTCTGGTCCGGGTCACGGAACGGGAAGTCGCCCAAATGGTCGAGGCTCTTGCCCAATGTGTCGAGGGGGATCCTGAACTTGAGCACGTTCTTCTTGCTGTCATTCTCGTCGGGTACTCGTGTCATGTTTCCGAGAAGGAATTGCCGGATCGGGAGGTCGGGCTCGTAAGAGGCTAGGATTTCGTCGGCCTCGGCCTGACGCGTCGCCCGGGCCTCTTCTATCTTTCGCATCCCGCGGACGTACGTCGCGAAACTCCGGCCTAGTTGGGCGTCTATGGGCGCATTGTCTACAGAGACGATGTCCGAGATGAGAGATGGTTGGTCTAGCGCTAGTGTCATGGCTGTCTTTGCGCCCCTGAAGAGAGGCGAGAGGGCGGCGTTAGTGGACTTTTGTGTTATGATCGGACAAGAAGTTTCTAGGACGGACGGACGGACGGCGGCGAAAAGGCTTACATCGAGTGTCCTATTAGGGTCGGTTCCTTGAGCCCGTGCTCGCTGATGAAGCCCGCGACGTCATCGGCCATGGCGACATAATCGTGGCGAGGCGCATGCGGCGAGTCGCCATGGTTGCGCAAGTCCTAATCAAGGGGAAATTCCCCATGTTAGAATTCCAAGCCAAGCATAGAAACCAAAGAAAGAGAGCGCTTACGATTGCGTAAACATGTCTTTTGAGGTCCCTTGCCAGAACCCTATAGTCGAAAAATAACCCCATCAGCGATATTTCTTTCTTGTCTTTCCCTTGAACTGAACCCGACCCGACTCACTTGCTCACACTGCGATTATTCTTCTTGGACCCGAACAAGCCGTGCATGAATATTATAGGCGCATCTTGTCGATGTCGGCTGGTCTCGGCATTCGGGGGCGCATGGTGATCGAATACCAATTGGACTCTATTATTATTACTTCTTGTACTTGTGGATGAATAGGCCCGTATCGTTCGGAGGGGCAGAACTCGTATGATGCGCTGGACCATTCTTTCTTTCTTTCTTTATTAATGTGCTCGTTTCGGTTGGCTGGCTTGAAACAAAACAATCAATCGATCTATAGTCTATCGTTTGTAATTAAGAAAATAAAAGGTTGTTATTAGAGTAGGAAGGAAAAAAGTGCTAACGTTAGGTTAAAGAGAAAGAGATGCGCGCGATAATCCAATTGTCCATATCCATATCGGAAGGGCGGCCCCGCTTATTTTATTCTTGAGGAATTGAGGTCCTATCGGCGATGACGGCATATCCTAGGACGAGTTCACCGCTGATAATACAGCTACAAGACACCTAGGCCGTGCTTTCCCATCGCGGGCTCGCAACTTCACACGAGGACGAAAGAAAAAAAAATAGGAGATTATGGTGACCTAGCAAGTTCACTCGTCTTTTTTTATGGCAGGTGCCGCCTATTAATCAATTCGATACATTCTGCAAGTTCCAACCCTTACTTACGACAGCCCATGGGTTTTCTGCATCTACAACACGCCGTGTATTAGTCGACAGACGAAACGATGCACCGCTCCTGTCGGTCAAATCCCATCGTGTCTTGGCCACGTTGATTTTCTGCCCCGAAGGTAGTTTCTTTGGATCCTGGTCGTGTGACTGATCGGAGAGTACTTGCTTGTCCGTTGACGGGTTCGGTCTCGATAGAAAAATAGATGTGGAATAGGTGCTGAATACCGATTATATTGATGCCGTCCGACAAGATACTCAAGTGGAAGGGGTTTTGCCTTTCATGGAAAGCAGACTCGTCTGGAGATTATTTGGTTCTCCAAAGGCGGAACGAAGCGAGGCCCCGTCACCACTACCCGGACGTATCTCTTGCGACCGATGATGCAGCTGTAGACAATATGGCAGTTTTGGAACAGTTCAAGATTGGTGTTAAGAGGTCAGTCCCCTGCGCGGATATTCGCACATCTCTGGGGCAGGCTTATGTCTTTACCACCCTTTATTTCTCTCTCTTTTCTCTCTCGGTATGGTACAAGGTAAAGGTCAAGGCAATACATAACCGAGCTACACCTTGGCCGTCCCGTTCTTCTCTGCCAGTAACTCCCTGATATAGTCATTCAAATAATACCCCTCCAAGCCCTCCTTCGGTAGCTCGGAAGCGCCACGCACACGACCAAGACACTTCTTACTACCGCACCTGCAATCGAAAGGCTGCGCCATAGCAGCCTCCGTACTCGGGTAGAAGAAAGTGAGAGCGTCACCTTTGCGCAAACCGCGACCAGCAGCGACGCGTACCTCCATGCGCGCCGTGTCGATCTCCAAGCTAGGCTCGCAGCTGTGATTCATGTACAGGAGATCGGAGTTGAGCTCGATGGACAAGTTCCGGCTTACTTGTAGGGACGAATATGTGCGCTCCTTCTCCCTCGACTCTAAATCGCTGTTGTTTCCGTACTTTGGCGTCACGCCTGTGATGCGGGCGAAGAGAGCTCCCGCTGGTAGGTCGACGAGGGATTCAGCCCACGAACTGAAGTCGCCTGTGCCTTTGCGCACGACCATGAGTCTGTCGAGATCCGGGTTCACCCATGCGGGGAGGAGCTCTATCTCTTGGCTCTGGCTGGGGTTTGATGCCGTCATAGTTGGTGGATGTTGCTTGTTGTGCGGCGGTATTTATATATAAGTTTATGATGATGGATGGAAGTAAGGCATGCGACGACTAAAAATTCAAGTAAGTTTAATATTCTTCCACCTATGTGTAAGTGACAAAGAGTACGAGCTAGTATTTCGAACTATTTTCGATTTCGAAGCAAGTCATAAACCGAGAGAATGGTATCCGGGAACGGGGACAGGTTCTTTTTCTTATATTTTTCCAGGAAGGACCACTGTGTCGTTTACGGACAGGCGGATGTGTTTCAAGGTGTAGTTCTCTTTCTTTCCTTTCCTATCTTTCCTTCTTCCTTTGCATCTATCCTCGATGATAAACATGCTTTTAGTCCAAGGTTAGTCTTTAAGTTCACTACAACACAATAAACCGGCGCAAAGGGCGCTTCAACTTTAAAATAAAAAACAACGGGCTCCATAATCACCCGTAGTCGAAAGGCTAGGTTAGTTTAGTTAGCCCTTGGCGCCATAACTCTTTTCGCTTTACTTGCCTCTCGAATAATATTTATTTCATGGTAAGAACATGGGGTATAAAGCCTTTTTTTAGAACCGAGGGCTCGGATTTGATATAGTCGGATCTGGCAGCATTACTTTCGTTGTACGATGGTCTGACATAGGAAAAGGAAAACAATGTCCAGTCTCCCCAAGTAAGTCAGAAACGAGTAAGTAGCTACACTAGGTACTTAATATAATAAGTGCCTAGCTCCGTCCGGCTATGCCGGGGGGCTAAGGGAATTGGAAGGGCTGAGGCTTTATACTCGTGAGCAAACCGCTGGATATCATTGGAGTTTCTATGCCGTGATACAAGGAAACATCTGCCGGCTCATTCCAGGTACCTACCTACTTTAACTACTTGTCCCGGAGCTAGATTCTGCAAGCTAGGGTTGGCGTTCCCGGTAGCGTGGAATCTTTTACCAGTACCTATGGCGAACATGCAGATCTAATAAAGCTGAGAAGCTAGAGGAAACAACAGCCATCAATATGAGGGGTTGTCCTAGATTAGTTATTTCAGTACATGTAATTATCTGCTGCGTTGAGAACAGCTTATTAAAAAAGCGCTTGCCGCGCCATCCTTTACGAGTAGAGCCGCGTGCGTGCTCACGTTATCTTTTTCTTATGCGGCAGGGATAAGGATATACCTATTATATTGTTGCATTACCGAGGTGAACCAGATCCCCGGTTCGTTGGGGGGTGGGGGGGTCACTCTTGCGTATGAAGAAAAATAAAAGATTTGTCATAACCTGACCTACTAATTCCTACCTGGCAAAGGAAAGGGTAAGACTGAAATATTGCTGATATACTTGAGAGATTAAATCGCGATCAAGGATTGTACAATAGGTTGTTTGCCAATGTGCAATTTCGATATTTTCGCATTTCCTCCTAGGTAGGTCAGGGGTCGGAGACTCGGAGGTAAAAAGCTAAACCCCCCTTTATTTATCCCCCGCATTATCTTCGGCTATAGTTAGTTTGTAGAGAAGTCTTCAATAAACAAATTTCATTTTGGAATTTCTATGATGAAGCCTCATAACCGTTTACAATCATCATTACTATTTATCATCGTACTGCTTCCTCAAGTAGCGCCTCACCATGTTTTATTTTATCAAGTGAGTACGGGGACGAATATAGCCTCAATATAGTAGACTAGATTTTGTACCATGCTCTTTCCTAAACTGCCAACAATTATTCCTCCTCCTCCTCCGCCAACGCCTCAACAATAAATTCAGCAACAGCAAGAAGATCATATTCCCCATCTTTCCTACCTAGAATCATGACAGAAACAGGCATTCCGTCGACTTCATCAGGGGCATCTATTTTTTAATCAACGTCAACATCCATTCATTAATTCATTCATCCGATTCCCACCCACTCACAAGAAAGGTAGATGGATAGAAAAGGCCAAAAGAAAAACTTACACCTCGCCATATGCTCAACATCAACGTCACTAAACCCTTGAAAATCCTCCGGCATCACATCTACATCTCGCGAGACGAAACCAGCCGGGATAGTAATGACTGGAACATTGAGGACATTGGCATATGTTGTGTATGCTATGTATTCAAATTTCTTTTATTAAAACCCCTCCTTATGTCATGTTATGTATGTGGGGATAAAAGGTAAAACTCACATTGTCCATTAACGCCATCTCCGACCTTCCAAGCCGTAGAAGCAGTGACGGGCATGATGAGGGCATGAGCATTATTCTCTGTTTGCAATCAATCGTTAAAACTTAATTCAAGATCTCCTCCAAAAGCAAGAAGAAAAAGAAGAAGAGAAGAAGAAAACAAACCATCAAATATCCTCTCATATTCCATCCTATACCGATCCCTCAACTCAACCGCCTCATCCAATTGTCTCTGTCGATCCGCATCCCATCCTCCCGGTCCGTCGGGTAAGAGGTCTTGGAACCCGGTATCGATTAGTTCTTTGACAAAGGGCTCGCCGGAGATTTCGCGGTAGTGGAAGACGTCTATGCAGTCGTCGTTTCGGGCTAGGGTTCCCTTTTTTATTTGATTAGGAGGATTAGGGGGGAAGTCATGATTTGTTAGGTAAGTATCGCGTTCTTACCTGGATACTGGATACGTTGGATGATGGGGTTCCTTGCCATTTAAATGTCGTTGTGGCCTTGAAAAGAAAGATGATTAATCTTTTATACAGGAAGGGAGGGGGGGGGAGGAGAGGGACTTACGCCATTCTCTAGTAGTTTGTCCTTGGCTTGTTTGAAGACCCTTTGAATAGGGGGGTGGGGTGTTATCGCACCATCTGAAAGAAACGTCAGCTCTTTTCTTTTCTCTGTGTCCCTGGAATAGAAGAGGATCGAGAGAGAGTGTGTAAAAGAGACAGATCTACCATCATCAAGAACCGCAATATTCAACGACCTCAAAGGTTCAGTCGTCTCTCCAGCAGTAGTCGACTTATAAACCTCTTTCAAAGCCGAAAAAGACGCCGTCATAATTCCAGGTGCTGTGATCTCAATCGCTTCGATCCGAGTGCCCTATAATAAACAAACATCAGAAAACAGCCAAACTCCCAAGTTACCTTTATCAAAAACGTACAAAGTTAACAGCACCTTCCATCGTCAAGCGACCTTCCCTCGGCTCCAAGACCCTAATCCCATTTGAAAGTGTCGAGATGGAATATCCGGATGAGGGTTTTAGGGAGTATATACCGTTGAAGCTCGACGGCATCGAGACAGAGCCACCTATATATTGTGATGTTAAGTCACTCGGGATTCTTTTTTATAGGTAGGTAAGGTTGGGTTACTCACCGCTGTCTTCCCCTATCCCAAAGGCAGCACCGCGTAGAGCTTGTAACACGCCTTCACCTAAGACAGGTCAGCGCTGTTAGAAGAAGGGGGGGATGAATTTCATCCTATCTTACCCCCCGTCGATCCGCCTGGAGTCAACTTCTTATTCCAAGGATTCGTCAGTTCGCCGAGAATGTTATTATTCGTGTCGGCAGCCTGAATCATGCCATATATGTCAGTCCATTCCAGCCCTCAGTTTTTCCGCTTCTTTTTCTTACCCAAGTAGATTGCATAACAGTAGTCTAAACAAATCTGTCAGTCAATCAACAACCCCAAACCACCACCACTCAACCTATATCAGACTCGGACTCACTCACCTTCCCAATAACAATCCCCCCAGCATCCCTAACCCTCTTAACAACCTCACTATCCCCCTCCATCCGATTCATCTCAAACCCATCACCAGCATGAAAATCATAAAACCCATTAACACTCCTCTTCCCCCTATTTGTGTTAATATCCGTCGAATTAAACCACCCCACCAAACTCCCCGAAGTCTCCATACCCTTTGCATGAAAAACATCCTTGACAGTAAACGGAAGACCGTATAGTGGTCCCCGTTCTTCTTTGGCCTCTTGCGCTGCTGCTGCTTCCTGTATAGCTTCAACGAAAGCAATGTCTAAGAAGACGGGGTGCTTTATTTATCATTTGACCTCTATTAGCAAAAGAAACCACCCTCTCCCAAAAAGTAACGAAAAATGAAAAGAAAAAGGGGCAACGGGAAAAAAATGAGACTCACAACCTGATGGATGACGGCCCCCCTAACACAAAAAGCCAGCACAACCTCCGTCGACCTCAGAACCCCCTTTTCAAGATCCTTCAGAATATCCTTTACATCCATATTCGTTATGCTCACCGCTTTCTCCGCCGTCATTTCCATTTCCATTTCCATCTCCACATCCCCATCCCTGTCCACATCCACATCCACTCCCAAACTCAAATCCCCATCTCCAAGCGTCCTCAAAAACCCATCAATATCCCTCCCCGTAATCCTCTGCTGTTCTCTCGCCCGTACAACAACCTCTTCATCAAGGATCCATTTCGAAGGAATCTTTGAATTCGTCCTCTGGGTTTTCAACCGCGCTGTTTCTTCCCACGAGGTACTACTGGCTTGGCATGAGGATGTAAATGTGAATGTGATGGAGAGGATGATGGTGGTATATAGGAGTGATAACTTCATGTTGATAAAGTCTTAAACAGGGTTGTACACCAGACATTAAGAAAGAACGGGAATCAGCTACCGTAATGGTGATATATAGATATATATATAATTCATTATCCTAACCTAACCTAGTCTTGTCTAGATTATATACACGTACAAGTATTCCTTCCTTCTTCTAAAATCCCTACTAAATCCAAGTAATTAGAACCTAGATAAGCCAAGCGACGGAGGGATCTTGATGATTAGTCACCACCTTCCCTTTCAGGGTAGGTCAAGTTGTTCGAACACAGCATGGTTTACGAGTATGTAGGATGATGGTTGCTCTACCTTTACCCGAGAAGAATATGATATATCAAAGGGGAAACAAGGTTGGTGCATTCACTTATAGCCAAACGTCTGCGTAGAATAATACATTATACCAACATTAATAGCATCTATTGCTAATTACTAACAGAACCATGTCGTCCAACATGGCCTGTTGACATTTTATTAGGTTGAACAGCTCTGTCCATCCCGCTCTGTTTCCGATTCCGATTCCGTCCGTTCCCGACTCCTGGTCCTGTGCACCGCGCTGTTTATTGTTAAATACAACTATTTTTCTTGTCTTTTTTTTTTTTCCCGTTTTCCTCAACCGCTTTGGCCTTCCCGTTGCCCCGTAAAGCCTCACAAAAGGCCATGACATAAATCACAATATTCCTCCAACACCTAGCATGTATAATCCCCGTAGTAGTATGATAATTGCGCTGCGACACCTAATAATAGACTTCCATGGCGAAGAAACAAACATATTCACTACAGATATGGCATCCATAATGCATCGCACTGTGCAAGGTTCATCGGGTTCACGGCCCTGGCGATGAGATCGATGACCGTCTGGTTGGCCGGAAGGTTACCGACGGGGCTCTGTGCCAAGCTGAGCGCACGTTTGACCACCATGTCGCAGTTTGTTTGCACAGTCTCACGCAGCTGTGTCTCGTTCAGATGAATCGCCCGATGGCTGCTGGTGAACCAGAAGATGACCTCATCGCGCACGAGGAGCGTCAACGCGTGTTCCAGCTCAAACTCGGGCTCCGTGAGGCATCGAGCGATTGCCATGATGGAGCAGCTAAAGATGCCCTCCGTCGCCAACGGGCCCATGAGTGTCTGTAGGTTGGGTGAGAGCCGGAACGGGACCGGTTCCGGGTTGTGGAAGAAAGGCTTGCCCGGTGCCATGAGTGACATCAGCTCAGATCCCCAGATCTTGCCCGATCCTCTCGCAATGTTCATCTTGTGCGGGTAACGGCCCGTCATGTAGAGGATGTACGTCATAAAAGTCAATGCCGACAGCTGGTACGAAAACCGTCGTCGGAAAAGCCAGAAATCCGAGAACTCGGGGAAGATGCTCTGGAAATACTCGAGAGCAACTGAGTGGGGTACCCACTTCTCTTGGATAGCTGTGAAGACCTCGAGCCGTGCCGTTGCCGTCTGCTCCGGTTGTTTCTGATCACCCTCGTTAGTCACTGCCTTTGTCTCTACAACTGCTGCCGCTGCTGCTGCTGCTGCTACCACCACCCTGTCTCGTGGCGGACGGGAATGACTTACCGTGCCCTTTGGCTCAATCAGTCCCTTCAGTTTCTCCATGGTAAACATAACAGGTTCATCCTTCAACATTCCATTCCGGCGACAATGATCCTCGTACACGCCCTGCAGCGTAATGTACGATGTATCCTCCTGTACGATCCTGATGTGAGGCGCCAACGGAATCATTAGTGGTACGGTAAACTGCAGGTCACGGCGACGGCTCTCCTTCCTCTTGGCCAGTGTCTGGTTCAGCTGTCTGAATAGCTGTAGGATTCTCTCTTCCCGCCGACAATGGCGAGCGGCAGGATTCTGTATGGCGAATGGATGTATGCTGCCGTCGTGGCCACGTATCTTGAGTCGGCGGTGAGACACACCGATCGCCCTCACGAGGTCGACATTGGGAAGGAAGCGGTCGATTCGGATAAAGTCTTGGTTCTTGTCCTTGTGCTGCAAATACTGGCCCGGCACCTCGACGTCGTCAAACTTGAGATAGCGGAACTCGCTGAGATGGCGGGAGAAACCCTCGAGACTGACACTCGGGCTCCTACGGTCTAGCTTCTCCTCAAACTTATCGCGCCACTTGCGTAACTTGTGGATATACTCATACATTGTCGGCTTCACCGTCACAAAATCGGCTTCAAATGACTTCTTGATATGGGCCGGGAGGATCGTTTCGGCGAACCGGGTAATGTTGGTCTCGGTGGCAGTAGGGAGCTTCACGTCTTTTGCGTACGAAACGGGCATCCGACTGACATATGCCAGACCGTCATTCAGAAGTGCAACGATGAGCCGATAAGCATCTTCATCAGGCGGGCATTTGAAGTACTTTTGAATCTGATCCACCATCGTCTCCATCGAGAGGGCGAGAAGCGGAAATGCTGTTTTGAGGACAGACATGATTTCCTCTGTGAGCTCCCACGGGGGCTTTTTATGCCCTGCCGCCGGAAGAGCACCATCCTTTGCAGGGCCCTGTTGTTGTTGTTGTTGTTGTTGTTGTGGCTGCTCGCCGGTAGGTGTAGGTTGAGGTGCTGGAGTGGGGGTCGGGGCAGGGGTAGGGCCAGCAGCTCCAGCTCCAGCTCCAGCTCCAGCAGGGGTGGACACCGTCACTCCATTGCCTTCGCTCTGCTCCGTCTTGGGTTGGACAACGCCATCTCCGTTTGATGTCTGCGGCCTCGATGACGATTCATTCTTGGCTTGATTGGCTTCCTGCTTGGGTTGGGCTGGGGAGCTACTCGGCTTCGCGGCCGAAGCAGCCGACTGGGCCCGTTGTCGGAACCTCTCCTTACTCTCCTGATTCTTCTTGATCATGAGCATGTCTTCACGATTGGTTCGGAGTTGGAAATAGAGAGATTGCGGGTACGCTTTGGCGATCTTGAGTAGAATGCCATGGACCTTTGGTGCTTCTTTGTGGCCGAGGCCGGTCAACAGCTGCGGGATAAAAGTGATCCAATACCAGACTGGAGTCTCTCCCTTGTAGTCGTCAAAGCCGGCGGCGATTGTCCCGTTGGAATCGTCCAGACTGAGAAGCCAGAGTATGCGGGCAATCAGCTTCCGAGCCTTGCCACTCTTGTAGCTGCCAATGGCTTGCAGGTAAGAAGTGACTGCCTGGCGCGCCGAGTTGGTATCGGATGGGTCAGTCTTGAACTTTCTGTCGTTAAAGTATCCCCATTCAGCCCACGCTTTAGGCTTGCCAATATCATAGTACAGAGCAGTGCCGTATGCTGCGTCTGCCTCGTTGTGTTGCCCGAGCCTCTCCAAGAACATGCCCTTTAGCGTGTAGAACTCGGCCTTTTGCTGGTTATTGAAGTAGTTCAGATTGGTATTATTGATCACGTCCAGACCGCTGGAGAGCTCCTCGGGATTCTCGTAGTGACAACGGGCCTGCTCCCTCAGCTTCAGGAAAGCCTCCTGGATCTCAATATTAGGAAGGGTATAAATCCGGCTGAGCTGGTTGATGCACACTTCGGGGAGGTTATGTTTCCGGGCAACGTGGGCGAATCTGTTGATTATCCAGGCCGTCTCGTGATACCCGCGGTATGCGAACGACGCCCCACTCGCATTCTGCCCTGCCTGAGGCAGTAGCTGTAGGTACGTGGCATTGATTAAGCCGAAAATGTGTTGTCGCCACGTGACGAGATCTTGCCAGTCCGTGATGTCGTCCCACGTGTTTGGAAGCCGGTCTCGCCATGCTCCCAGCAACAGTTTCAACTCGCCCGACTTGACGTCCAAGTTGTTCTGGTTGGTGTTGGCCAAGCTCTGGCAGATGACACTCGCGTCATGGAGCTCAACCAGCTGCTGGAAGTTGTGCAGCATGGGAATGTGGGCGGCAGTGAGCCGCTTCGGCAGTTGATGCCACTTACGGATCGCCAGCTGAATCGCTTCATCACATACCCGGTTAAAGTCGGGCAGAGATTCTTGCTTGTTGTGAAACTTGAGCAAGGACATGAAACCCTGGAAGAAGGTGCGTCGAGACGTCGGCGCATCCATGACGCCTTTGATGAGCATATCCAAGCTTTCTCGATGCTCCTGTGTCTGCCACATCTCGATATTTCTCCAAGCGCACTCGAGAAGGAGGTCTTGCAGATTTTCGTGTTTGGCAAAATCCTGTAAAATGTCCCACTGTTGTAGCTTCTGCGCACACAGAATCCAGTGATCTTCCCAGAGCATGTACTCGCCTTGGGAGAAAGGAATCACCCCTGTCCGGGCCTTGACTTGAGCGGCCTCGTACATCTTCTGCGCTTTATCCCACATCCCGTTTTGCTCGTACGAGAGCGCCGAGTTGGTCTCGACGAATTGACAACGACGACGCCACGTGCCGTAAAACAAATCGTCCTCCTTGAGGTTAGAGTACAGCTCTACCAACGCATCGAGAGTGCTTTCCCTGACCGTGGCCGAGTCGATCTCTGGCCTGACCGTCGACTTCTCCAGCTGGACAAGTGCAGTATACCACGCATCGTACGTTTTTGCTGCGAACTTCATAATGTGCGGTGGAATCCTGCACGCTGGCCAAGACTTGGCCGCACCGGTCAACATGGTCTGTACCACGTTCGGCCGCTTGTCCATCTGGCGAGAATGGTAATCTTTGGCAAGCAGCATGACCAAGCCCTTCTCGATCTCCGTCTTCTCCTCCCGCGCTGTCGCCGCCCAGAACATGGGGAACAAGGCCACCCACAATTCATGCGATAGGTTGCTGTCGATGTGTTGGAGCTGTGAGATGGGCTCTATCACATCTCGCAACTTGACCTCGCCAACCTCGGAGACAAACCGTCGGTGGTTAGCCATGAAGGTCTCGTACTTGTCGTCCAACATGGCGGTAGGTTCCCGACTGTCTTTTGCGTACGCACCAAACACGAGGGTGGCCGAAAGAGTCCGGAAATCCTCGTGGTGAAGTTGGATATTAGCATTCATCTCCACCGCGCCGAGAAGTAGTTGACAGGCCTGGGCTATCCAGAAGGAATCCGCGAGCGTGTCCCAATTCTGCTCCGTGATTACGTACGACAGACGAGCAGTCGCTGTCTTGGAGAGACTCTTATCGAAGATGGACATGAAGCGGTTGCGCATCTCGACATCCTGGGCCCGTGTTCCTATCAAGAAGGCGTGTTCCATCCGGACAGTCAGCTCCGTTCTGGTGATCTTGGGGTCTTCATATATACGAATGACCAGGTCGAGAAATTTTGTCAGCATAGTTGGGTCGGAACGGTGTTCGAACGATAACATTTTATGCAACACGGCTGTCTTCTCTTTAAGCGTCGGCCAAGTCCCTTCGGATCGGAACACCCAGCCTTCCACCATCTCCAGGATCTTTTCGCAGAGAGCGTTGTCCTGTGATTTTTCAACAAGCGTGGCCAGGACACTGAGGAATGGTCTTCGATTATCAGCCAGGGTCTCCATACGCATCGACGTTACTTCGATGGCCTTGATCATGAGGTCCGTCTGTATCTTGAGGTCATAGGCCGTCATCTCCCCCGTCTGAGCAGCAGCCTGGTCCTGCGAGCGCATCGAATTAGCCGCCATCTGATGTGTGGTAACGTTAGTCCAATGCTGGACATGCTCCCTGGCTAGTTTCGTCTGCAATGCCTTCATCAAGGCCGCGATATGCTGATCGATTACGGCGGGTCTGTGGCGACCCAACGACCAGAGGATGTTGACACCAGCACCAAATTGCGAATTGGCCATAGTCTCGGTGGCCAGGCCAGACAGAAAGGTGATAATCTCAGACGTTGGCGCTTCAGATTCGCCTTCTGCGTCGACATCTTCCATAGGGACATCCTCTGGCACAGCATGTAGGATGCGTTCTACCGTGGCCCTGATCGTTCGGCCACCGTCGTATTCCTTGTTGGCGAAATGCAAACAATCTTGGATTTCCGGATTCTCCGACTTGAGGCATTTTTCGAGAACTTTCTGAATGTTGGGCAGGCTCCTCAAAATCCATTCGTCCGACTTCGAATCCAGGATAACGCGCACCACCTGTAACGTATTGACGATATTTGTGATAAACTTATCATCGTAGTTATCCTTGTCTGACGGGTCAGCATTGAGGATCTTGGCCGTTCTTTCACTCGCCAAGACAACTTCAGTAATGGTAGGAAACAAGTCCACATCCAGGTCCCCCCAGCAACTAGGCTGCAGTAGATTGTAAAGGAGCCCCATGGCCTTCATACATAGTTCCGTCGAAGGGGATGGTAGCCCGTGGCCAGGAAGTGACGGATCTCTCTGCTTTGCTGAGGGGAGTTTGTATCTCTCGTTGAGCTGCGCAATAAACTCTATCAAGTACTTGATCATCTTAAGACGGAACGGATGAGGAATCTGAAACTCGGCCCTCTCCACAGGGGCCGTCTGCCGAGAGGTCGGGGGCGATGCTGTTGGTAGGTCGCTTTCCAGTTTCCGCTTCTTCGAGTTGGGCGACTCGGAGAAAGCCCTAGGCGCAACCTGCTCTCCTCCAATTCGTCTTTGTTCCCACTCCCAGATAAGGCACATCATGTTAAGCGCAAGCTTTTTGCTCTCGTTGGACGATGTCTGTGGCGAAGATATCTTTCGGAGAGAAGTGATGATCAAGAGGGCGAACTTATCTCTGGATTCGTAAAACAGGTTAGGATGTCTGACGAGGAAATGGAAGATATTGGTCATTTGCTGAGCGTTCTGCCCTTCCTCTGCCAGGATACGCCGGGGTGCCATGGCCCATACTGCATTGCGATCCCCCGGCACAGTATTACATCGCTTGGGAAGAACAGGAGCCATGAGTTCCAACGCCTGAGTAACCAGTGCCCGGCCCTCGTTCTGGCTCGTCCTCAGGAGAGAGTAATACACCTGGGTGACAATCTTAGCAGGCGTCTCATAGTGTGCAATGAAATAGCCGATGACGACGTAGGCTGCGTGTTTGTTGATGACATCGTCCAGTCGAATATAGGTCCAGCCAAATTTGATAATGTCTTTCCTAGCATCCTGGAGAATAGCATGATGGTATTTAACGAGCATGGCGGATAGTTGCAGTACCTCCATCCTTGTGTGATCAATTCCTGGCTGAGCCAAATCCTCCTGGGGATCTCCAAGATTGACTTTCCAGATCTTGGCGTTGATCGACTCGATCACCGATCTGTCCATTAGCCTCTGGGGACGGGTTGGGTTGGAAGGGTTGGAAGGGTTGGAAGGGTTGGAAGGACTCCAGTGCCGCATAATGTCCATCGCCACGATGGGGTTTACTACGTTGCGGAGGAGGAAGCACTTCGTCTTTTGACCCACGTTTTTCCCTGCATAAATCTCAAGGCAGCGCATGATGATGGTCCGCCAGAACTCGATCGAGTCGTTGCAGATGACATGCTCGTAGAGATAGGCAAATAGAGACGGAGTCACCCGTAGCTCCTCTGATGTGATCGAATCAATTAGACTGAACAGAGGATCCAAGTCCTTGGGTTGGAGGGACAGTGCTTTGGTGAAGATGCCCATCAACTGTTCGGCCGCTTGGTCAGCGGGTAAGCGCAGGTTTGGCGGGAGGCTATTCAACCGAAGCTGGCGCTCTAACTCCTTGCCGATCTGTTTCAGGGCACCGATCGTCTCTTTTCGTTCCATCCATGCACATGTGTCCTTGAATTGGCTGAGAGAGTTGAGGATATTCACCGTGTTGATAGCCACAATAAACTTGGTGTCTCTGAAGCCACCCCACACTTGGTTGCAAATGGACATTAATGAGTCAAGTTTGGTCGCTGCATGGTCGCGAAGGGGCTTGCTATCGGGGTGCGAGAGCACCTGGGCAAGAAAACGGCCGTACTTGATATCTTCCAGCTTTCCGGTGAGGAAATCCCAGACTTCGGCAGGATATCTATTGATGAACTTGTACAAAGGCAGCCGAAACGGACTGTGATGGGTCCGTCGCAACTTGTCTTCGAGGTCGAGGCAAATATCGATCAGCCGTTCTTTGAACTGCTCGGCTGCCGACGGCAACAGGTGGAATATGTTGAACACAGCCGTAATAACCTTCATCTGCGCATTCTGCTCGAAAAAGGTGAAAGACATC
Source organism: Poronia punctata (assembly GCA_022579005.1). Taxonomy (NCBI): domain Eukaryota; kingdom Fungi; phylum Ascomycota; class Sordariomycetes; order Xylariales; family Xylariaceae; genus Poronia; species Poronia punctata. The sequence goes on along the minus strand of MU401502.1, from coordinate 168,318 downwards.
TGCTGGAGGAAATTTGCATCTGCCAGCACTCTTATATGTTCCAAAAGTCTAGCTCCAATCTCCACCTTGAAGTACGTCGTCAATAGCCGGAGAAGCCTGGCCAGATTGTCTAGCCCATGAGTGGTCAGCCGTTTCGGATCCTGCAGGTTGGCCAAGACAGGACGTAGGCCTTGCTGTAACAAATCTTTGGGCAGCTTGGTCGTCTGGAAAAGTACCGCTTTGATGGCGTCGTTGGCAGCCTCAATCGTTGGCTTCGACTCTGAATAGAGACACTTGAAGAAAACAGCCACGATTCTAATCCGGGTCGGGTTGTTTTGACCCTTCTGGAACTCGTCAAAGCTCATCGCCTTGCTCAGAATTTTGATACAGGCCACTCTGAGGTTTACAATGGATTCATGTGTTCGGAACTCGGCAGGCTTGCCGGCCAAAGAGTCGTCATTCGCATCAGCTAGAGCCAGCGACTCCATGAGAAGGCGATTGAGGTGGTCGTCAAAAGAGACGAAGTCGCGCTTGAGACTCATGTAGTACGCAATAGCATCAATGTACCCAATTTGGGTGGCAAACGGCAGAGCTCTCAGCGGCTTCGCATAGATTGGCGACAGCAGACGCTCCTTATGAGGCTCGACCAGTTCCCATATCTCTGCATTGGTCGCGTTGGCGATGATCTCGAGCGACCTCCGCGCCGTTCCCCGCACATGCTTATTCATATGCGAGAGCTCGTCGTTGAAGATCATGCATATCTGGACCAACCTCTGCGACCGCGGTTGTGCCTGCGTCTGCGGTTGACCTTGAGGTTGTCTAGGCTGGGGCAATGCGTCTTCCTTCCGTACATTCTTCGTGATACGGCGCAAAAGGACTTCAAGCGTAATCTGGGCCGAAGTCCGCGTCTTGTCGGGGAGGTCCTGGGACATGTCTTTCACCACGTACATCAGAGCCTTGATGAACTCCATTTGCCTCAGAATGAACCAAGCATCGCCTAGTTCCACTTGATCGAGTAGGTACTTGATGCCAAGTGTGCCGCCAATCTTGGTATACCATTCTTCCTCGTAACATGCGTGACAAAACGTCTTGCTCAGGTGCACAAAGAAGCTTAGGCGGCCGACATTGCTCTCACCTCCAAATATGGTGGCTGTGGAATCATAGACGGCTCTGATAGCCCGGAACGCCGCGTCCCGAACTTCCGGCAGCTCGGAAGCGAGAGATTCCACAATCGCATCGGCGAGAATGCGCGTGTCGATGAAGAGAGGCCCTTCCCCAGCGGTGGGATCAAACGGACTCATATCCTTCTTCACATCGACCAAGGCACGGCCGATTTCAATGATTGTGAAGTGCCGGCAGATATTCATCAAGAACACATCGGCTTCCTCACGGAATTCGGGAATCGATTCGGCATACATGATTGCTTTGATCAGGCGTTTCATGATTGCATCTTCCTCCATCTTCTTGATTACCGAACGCTCCTTGTTCGGCAGGTCGAAGACGGCAAAGTCCGCCGCCGGCTTCCTGGCAAGAAAGTCCTGGGCTTGTAGACGGACAAGCCTCGGTAGTTCTTCTGGGAGGTGATCGACGCCGATGCGCAGCTTGATCTGAGCTTTGATCAACTGCAGTGCTTGCTTCTTGTAGTAGCCATCTTGTTGTTTAGCGGTGCCGAGTTTCGAAGGCTTGGGAATTTCCTGGAGCTTGCGGATTGCAAGATCAATTCCAAGTCCTGCGGGGAAAGCACGATCTTTCTTGGACCCAATAAGTCGCATGTCAAAACTGGCTGGGTCGTCGGCATATCGCTGATAATTCACCGGTAGAGTCTCCGTCATGAACTTTCGATTCCTTCCCCCGAGCTTGCCAAGGATTCTCATCGTAGTGTGAGCATGGAAGTGGCTGTAAGGATGAGGCTTCAGATGCTCAAACAAGGCATTCATCAACTCCTCGATGACAGGCGCCATGATGGGATCAAGGTAGTCTGCCGTCAAGTTATCGACACACAACTCCAGGGTCCGAAGCCCCTGGCCGACCAGGTCTGTCCCGGCTTTGAGAGCGACTACCAGAGGCCGCATTAGGTAATTCAAATGGGGCAAGAGATTACTAAGACGAGCAGGGACAGTCAGACAGAGCTCGACATAAAGATCACGCTCGGCCGGTTTGCGGGCAGCCATGAGCAGATTATTGAGCACGTCGAGCAACATCTCCAGCAAAGGAAGAATCTGTTTATAGAGATGTTCGAACTTCCCGCCCCCAATACTTCTGAATAAGGAGCGAAGCAGCAAAAAGTAGTTCATGGGCTCCTCCGCCTTTGTCGATAAGTCGATCGACTTGGTCACAATGTCGACAACGTGGGGTAGAAGGACCTGCTCGTTTTGTGTTGCGAACAGTGTGACAGCCATAAAGGCCAACTTGAAGAGACGCAGCAAGATGGACGACTTCTTGACATCTGCAGATCCAACGTCGTCGATCCTTCCCATCAAGAACTTCAACAGCATACCGCAAAAGCTCGGCGAAGTCGCTTCGCTGGCAAGGAAGAACTGGGGGATGTGGAGGAGAGCCGTGTGCTCAAAGATCATTTCATAGAGGTGCGGAATCTCTTGTTGAAACACCTCGTGGAAAGTCGCCGGGTCAATGCAGTGGAAGACTGTGGCAAAGGTCTCAAGAAGGTCCTTCTCCTCTTTACTACTTGATATCATGTAGAAGTTGGCCATATACTCAACCGTAGACGTATATTGAGCCTCTGCCGCGGGCTTCTCGATCTCATAATATCTGAAGACGTATGCTCCCTCACGAAGAAGCTTGACGATCACCTTGACTTCCTCGGCAGTAAATCCATACGAGACGTCCTGCCAGTGGGCAGGCGCATTCTGCGGATCTATATTTATCGCTGCGTTACAAGCCTTTAGCTGATAGAATGTGTTCTTCAGGCCGTTCATCAAATTCTTGAAGAGAAACTTATTGTCCGCCACGGGATCTGCATTCCGGTCCCGAGGATTCGAAGTCTTGATAGGCATCGCCGTGAAAATATCAATCTCATCCCATTCAGGCCTTTCATTGTCCGCCAGGTACGTCTCAGTTGTGGCCTCCACGGCCTGCTGGGCATACAACTTGGAAAGTCTGACGGCGTTTGGGTACTGTCTGTTCATAGCAGCGAACTTGTCTCCAATGGCATTAAGGATCATTAAGAGATAATGTCGGGCGTCGACCTTATTCGGCATCTTAGCAATGCACTCCGCCATGTTGAGCAGGAGCTTCGCACTCATTGTCTGAAAGCTTGTGCCCGGGAAGTTGTCTTGCAGGTTTTTCGTATACACCTCTACCGTTTTCTGAATCTGGTCAGGCGAGAGAGAATCACGGACATGATGTATTAAATCGGCCAGCATACTGTACGCCAACGGTCTCATCGTGTCGTACACAGTAAGCCCGTCACCAATAAGAGTCTTCTCTTCTAGTAGCTCGTCAATTTTGGGCAGGAATATTTTCCTGAAGTTGAAGTTGATGATATGGCGAATGGCAACTAGCAGCTCTTTACGGGCTGCCGACTTTTCACGGGGACAGTCCTGAAGCAAACGCACCACGATCTCCGGCAGCGTAGGCAAGAAGTCCGTGAGCTGGCTAGAGTACTGGCGTAAAAGGTAGGCCAAAAAGCTCATAGTCTTCACTTGAGCCGTGATGAACTCCCCAAAAGCTGCTCGATTCTTGATGCTAGGGCTGACGCCAGTAAAGATGGTCCCTCTGGCTTTAGCCTCCAAGTGGGCTTGCTCTTGTGCTTTTGCCTGAAGGCATAATACCGACTTGATGAGCGGCACGAAAGCCTTGACATTCTGTTGGATGATGCTACGATAAGTCTGGAAGACTGAGACGACTATGATCGGGCATTCGGATAAGACTTTGAAAGACTGCATTCCTTTCAGTAACGGTCGACTTTGCTGCTGCAAGTCCTGGCCGATATCTGTCACTGAGGCGATCGGCGACCCAGGACGCGGCGACTGGAAATTGGTCTGTGTGCTCCCAGGCGTCGAGGGCGGACCGGATGCATTACCGGGGACTGCAGTATTGTCTAGTTGTTCCCGCACTACTCGTTCTATTTGCTCGAATAGCTCTTGAATAAGACTCAGGAATGGTTGGACCTTGTCGTGGAGTACTTTTGGCTGATGGCGCATGACATCCGAGATAATTTTGACGCATAGTGTCGCGTTGTCTTCGTTATCTGTGCGCACCAAGTGGATTAGGAGTTCGACGGTTTCTTTTGCATATTGCTCGAACGGTTCTGTGGGTGTCTGATGGGTCGGTAAACGATGAAGAATCTCGAGAATGCAGTGCCGAAGTTTCTAAGCCAAATGTTAGCCCTAGACGTGCTGAGCGGAACTCGGACGCATTACCTGCTCTACCGACGTGTTCTGGAAAATGCAAGGCCCTCGTAATATATTTACGACCAGCGGCATAATCCGCGCCAGAAAATGGGGGTATATGGGCCCATTGGTGTAGTGGTCGAGGCTGTCTCGGAGCGAGCAGGCAGCTTCATATTTAGACTTGGGTTCTGCGGGCACCTGTGATCAGCAATCAAGTCGGATCCGAAGGTGACAGGCACCAAGCCAGGTATAAACGTGACGCGCAGCTGGAAGGAGCCCGAAGGCGAAGGTGCATTGGGAAGAACCCTACCAATTTCTTGAATAGCCAACCTCCTGACTATGTCCTCAAGTTGGCCTGCCGACATGGTGACAGCTCCTGCATGTGCGCAGTGCCTTGCCAACAAGTATCATCAGTTTTCAGGGCATCCGGGGGTTGATAATATCGTAAAGCCGTCGGAGTCGTCAGAAGGCGTGGGAATTTTCGCTCAAGAGGAACGTTGATGAAGGTGGTGAACGATGGGCGAAGAGGCACGTAGGTTCGTTTTTCTACCAAGTTCGCGTGTAATCAAGTACCTATGCGACAGACCAGCAGGCGGATCGTTTAACGCCGGGATTAACTCTTTAAGTTCTACCTATCTACAGTAGTAGAAGTGTGAAAAAAACGCAACACGTATTAGGAGGGGTATTACGAATTAAAAAAAAAGAAGAAAAGAGGTGCGGAAGTTGGAAGACAGCAGGCTGTTTTACATAGGAAGCCGCATTCAATGCCATCCAACAGTTGCTCTGATAAATCGGTAGGTAATGGCAGCTCACGCAAAACTTCGGGCGCACTCTGACATTGAGCACTCTGGGGAGTCGCGACGCCAATATGTACATATACAACGCTAGGCGTTAGTGTTTTACCGAAGTTTTGTAAGGTTTGATTGGCTTATTGTGCAACAGCTTCTGTGGGGCTGTGGAGAAGCTAATCCTATCGATAAGGTAGCTTGCATGTATATATATCGAGTTGGTAAAGTACCGAGAAAAACTTGAAAAGTGGTAGCTTGCAAGTGACAATTTTAATCCCTTGTAATATGACTCTTTTGTATAAATTATCCTTCTATAAAATGATGTACTTGTATACACAAGAAATCTGGCGCAAAGGCTATGTTCTCCTACATTTCTTACTATTATGTGGAGCATCCTAAGGTAAACCAGGGACGTTTGGTGGGATGTGCGGGGACCTATGGTACATAGGCCATAGGTACACAACTTATGACGACCCTCACTTCCAGGGCGATATCTTCCTCCTCTTATCTTCATTATCCAGAGGTCTACATTAAGACAAGAGACTCAAAGCGCTTCCGACCATGCGTTAGGAGGCTTAACCCCAAATAACTACCAAATGGGAGGTTGTAGGTTGTTGTAAGTAAGGGAGTCTTTGCATTAACCAGGCATCCAGGCACCTAAATAGTCAACAACTCGTCAAATACCTGTGAGAGTAGGATAGCCTCACTAGCGTGGATATCAAGCTCCTTGTTGTCGATTCCACTCGCTGTTGTTGTTCTACTCCGAAGAAAGTACCCTAGTTTGAAGGGAGCCGATCAGCAAGATTGTCTATTCCATACAAGTGTCGTACGTCCTACCCTTTTTCTCTACCTACCTACATAACCTTAGACTATTTAGTTGGGCGTTGTCTCACATAATCGACCTATAAGCTCTGTTATTTCTAAATCATATGCCTTATAATGGTAAGTAGGTGAACATGGAGCCAAAATATAGAATACTAGGCGGATATACTCATATCTCTGATTACCATATGCTGCGTCACTTTGCATTTTGTCTTCCCTCAGGGACATTGGTATACCGAGACCCGAGCCCCTCATAACTTCTGTACCTCATCAACTACTCCGTAATCGGACTGGATGCCTAACTTCACTGTCTTATCAACATTTCTACATGTATCTAATCCCCCTTTTGTTTGTCAAGCAGCCTCGTAAGAAGGTATCAGAAATAGCATTACCAATCACATCAGCCTCTAATATTTATAGACTTTAGGAAACTGCAGCCCTTTCGAAAAGCGGAGCGGATTACCCCAACAGAGTCGGCCAAACAAGCTTCACATGAACATTTGACACAATGGGCGACCAGGACGACACGCACACGGCCTTCTTTTACGGTGAGCTTTAGACCACGCGTTACTCTATTCTACGTATAAGGCATATGTATACGCGGGATGAGCGACGGCAGAGGCGCTAACGTCGGTACCTAGGCACGTTGGTAAGAGGATTCGCCCGCACTTCATATGTACCTATTAGGATGGTAGGCCACAGGGCTGACATATGGCATATCATGACCTAGATGGCCCCTGAGGTGTTCTTCACCGTGTGCTATCGGGGCGCCACGAACGACGTCGGGCTATTGAGGAGCCTGCATAAGTTCCAGCCTGCCATTCTTCATGGATATTGTCGCCGGTTAGTTTACTCGCTTTGACGCTTGAACACATCGAACGTCAAACCCGAGGCTAACAATTACGGCCGGCTAGTCGTGTGATGCAAGCAGATTATCCGGGCATCGTAGCTGACCCAGACCATGAAGTCAGAGGCATGATAGTAACTGGTCTAACGGATGCCAACATGTACCATCTCGACCAGTTCGAGGGTAGGGAATATGTACGGAAAGAGGTCAAGGCACGTATATTGACCAAGGTTGGCGACGACAAGGGAGTGGGCAATGTCGAGGGAGAAGAGGTTGAATGCGAGGTGTATGTCTTCCTCGATAAGACTGCCCTAGAGGACCGCGAGTGGGACTTTGAAGAATTCCGCACGCAAAAGATGAAGCATTGGACGAGGGAAGATTATGGATTTGCTGATAGTGACCATTTCTCGCCTCATGCTGTTGATGACGAGGAGAAGCACGCGGCTGTCTGTAAGTGATTGCCCCTGCCTCCCCTTGCGAAAGATGCTCCTGATTGTGTTTCTTATTTCGTTACTAATGTGTATCAGAGGTCAATCGTGTTTATAGTCCATGTAGTAGTCGATGGTAGGAAGTAAGAAGGTGACGCGGCGTTTGACATGATCCTGCTGAGGCCATAAACTGAATAGGGGGCTAGACCAGATCCAGCTGCAACCGATTGTCACCTCTGAATCCTATACGTTGACAATACCACCTAATAGCGATGGGGGCAGAGTTTCGTCAAAACGGAAGTTTCACCACAGACGTACTCAACAATCCTACCACGTTGCGCGACTATGCTCTGCCTGCTTGACCACGTATCATCACCCGCCATCAGGTTATAATTAATTCTGGCAATGAGAAGTGCAAACTATGGCCGGGCATGATCGATCACACGCAGTCTGTTGACCTAATATGAGTGGAATCTTGACCACATAGAGATATTAGTCAATATAGAGCCTCTTCAAGTTTCCTGTTCCAGCTATACAAACACTCAATTACAACTTCAACGGCCGGTAAATGAAGAATTAGTTAACAAATACTCTCGCCAGGTCTATCAAGAACCGGACCCGGCGGACTTCACCACCTCACCACTGGTCACCTCCCTTCCACGCCCGCCTCCAAACGGTGTAGGGCCAAGGGGCTACTACATTTATATCGTACCCATAATTTCATATGAACTCATACAAATATTTAAGTATATTTATATCTTATTGCAATGCATATAGTTAATGTGTAGCATGCATGTGTAAGGAGGGTTGGAATATATGATAGACAGCATGTAGAATGAGTATGTTACCTTACAAGTATAGTACCTATACGTGGATATTAGTAATCCTAACAAGCTCACACCTAGCCAGGACTGGTTTGTATTAATTAATCACTTCTCTCTTCATCACATGAATTCGTCTGAGTAGTCGGGGCTATTTGACATATATTCCATATAATCAGATATGGTACGACAATCATGATCACAATGCAATTGAGAATCGCGTAATGTTTAACAACTTAAACTATGGACTCCTTAATCGCCGTGTCTAGGGTCTACTGTTAATTTCAAGGTTATTCCCATTGTCACAACTTCTTTTAAAAAAAATTGGGATGTGTACGAGGAAAAGACTTCTTGGACATCCAGGCGTTTCCCGAGGGTATGGTAATGGGATAATATCTTATTTCAACATCAAAACACCGTACTACCACGATTTTTATTTTATTGGCCTGAAGCAACATAGGGCAAAGAAAGAGTGCTAGAAATTAAATTGATTTGCACAATGCCAGGCAAATCAGCGGAGGGATTTGGCACCTAGATCAGAAGATGGTGTTGTTTGTAGGCACACGGCGCAAGTTGTTAGTTTTGCTGGTGACAGATACCTAACCTAGGCAGAGATGGTCACGAACATCGAATGACTGGACATAACTCCTTTAAAGGTATGAGTAGACCAGAGTGGCATTGCATACAGCAGAAACATGAAACACAAAATCCTCTGCAACACACCCTATCGTATTCGTTGTTACCGTAACATCTTCAGCAAAACACACACACACACACACACACATAGAAATATGCCCAAGTGTGGGGTCCAAGCGAGCAACAACCAGTGTATTTGTGCTTGTTCACGAGACCGCCACGTCCAACGATTTCGTTGGATAAGAAGGTTTTCTTATCTACCTGCAGGTATGGTAGCTATTCGACGTCAGCGAACAACATGAAACACCAAAAAAGTCCTATCCGCTAGAAAATTCTTTGGGGCCAGGGGGGTTGGGGCTGGGGAAGAGTGTGATCAACGTTATTCCCGGTTCAGAGTAGTGTTGTTTCAAAATCGGGCGGCGCTTCTACTGCAGGACATTGACTTTTTCAGCAAGACAGGGGGATAGGGAAAGAGAATGGCGGCATTTGATAGGCTACTGACCCCCGAGGGGCTACCTTGCCTTATCCTTGTCGCCGGCCGGTGAGTGGTTGGCGCTTCTTTCGCTTTTCACACCACTCAAAGGGCTTGCATTGCTTGAAAAACTTTGTGGTCAACGACAATCACAGGCCGAGGCGCACCTGGGAAAGGTGTGCAAGTTTTTGACTGACCCGAAAGGGCCATGTCGGCCGCGTGTGTGTAGCGCTACAGACAAAAGTGCAGATAACCGACCCAGGGACAAGGGATATCTGGGTTGGCGGGTATCTTCATAACGCCCACATTCTTCTCGCAATAGAGTGACTATGTTGGATTTGTGTATTGCAATAGATATTCGTAGATATTAAAGCATCTTGAGATGTTCAAGTCTGAATTCTTGGCCCAGGAACCCGTGCATTGGGATACCTCCATCCTTGGTTTCCGCCCTCTGACGCAGGCAATACCTTACCGTCCTGTAGGTATCTGTGCGCCCCATTCCACATACGAGTAGTGGGGTCTCGGCCCCACCATTCACCTGTAGTTAGGCGTATTTTTTCAGCCACCTGGAAGAGAAAAGCATATTGAAGAACATAAAAGAATATAATGTAATTAATCAACAGTGATTTTACTAATATGATGAGAGATGAAGTCTTAGTTAACAAATCTGTACCTATAATAGAACAGGGCAAGTTGTAATTCCTAGTAGAAAACTTTTGCACAAAAGACCTCCCTTTAGAGGGTAGACGCCGTTTGGGTACGTACTTGTACGCGGTAGGGCATATCGGGAGCCTAGCGGGGGCCTAGGTAGGTAGTAGGCCAACCAGACTAGTCATTCAGGGGTAAACGGAGCCGCTGTCGAGTGGGGGGGGCAGGAACGGGGAACCACTTGCTGGCGTTGGGCGGCTTTTTTGTTTGACTGCAGGCCCTTCCTAAAGCCACTTCACCCGGCTCCCAAGCGTGGTGATCACTGATCAGCCACATCTCAACCGTCCCTTTCCCCCTGCAAACGATGAAACAGACTATGTAGAATCGGATGCACCTATCAAGTTACCTAAATGGATGTCTCGCTTCGTCCTTCCCGGCATGCCCCGCCAAAAGCTTTTACGATGGTCAGGGGGCTGACATCAAGTCGTTTGTCAGACATGCTGAGAGGGAGAGAATCTTGTCTGTATTATTCTGCTATCCCTTTTTACGATCTACATCCCGAACTACGAGGTCTCCACGGTGGATCTTGACATGGCTGCTCCGGGAGGGAGCCATGGCCAGCCACATGTCCAATCATGCGTCAAAGGACCCCTACAGTCAATGTGTACCTGCAGAAAGCTTGTCAACGGATTTACGAGTCGTGGATAAGATGCATGACTTGCAAGTAGGTAGGTTTAAGTCGATCCCAGCCATACGATAGAGTTGGTAGGTTAGGTAGGTTTAGTCACATGGAGTCCGATACATACTCCACTCCCTGCGCGTACGTGTGTATGTATGTTACTGTAGGTATGTACATTGTCCACTTTTGCTTGTCCGAACATATATAAGACAAGGCGTTGTTTCATTTTCTGTTTATTTCGCTTCTTGCTTTTTCGCTTCCCCCCTTAAGCAAATCTCAAACTTCCGTCTTGTTCAAGACAAGTCCTTCTTTCGAAATCTTCGAGGCTAGACCTTGTATTTCAAACCCAACTCGCCTGGTGCACCAACCTTCCTTTTGAGTCGACCTCGAGATTAAAACAAACAACATTTGGGATTAACGGCCATTTACGCAATCCTTGCCACCTTTTTGACTGTCATCACACGCTTTGTTTCTTATTCATTCAGAGACAGTGTTGTTTGTAGGTATGCTATTCAATCTCTATTTTTACCTATTTTTTCTTTGTTGGCTGTTGGAATACTATGGTCTTGTTCTAGTAATGTCACGAGTATTCTCCCATTGAAATTTAAAAAAACTGTTTCTTTTTCTTTGTGTTTCAAGGCAAGACCAATATCGGCTCTGAAGTATATTTAAATGCAATGGTTCCCCAGGCTGACTAGTTTCCCAGTCAAACTCACAGGACCAGTCTTCCCAACAAACATCAGCTCATACAGCAGCAAACCATTCTATTCTTTTACACGAGATACTTATCGTCTGGAACGAAACTATCCTCGCCTCAACATTTTCGCAAAAATGTTTTTCGCAAAGTCAACCGTGTTTGCCGGCCTTTTCGCCGCGGCAAACGCTCACATGATCATGTCTTCACCCAACCCATATGACCCTGACCACTTGAACAACTCCCCCCTCGACGCCAGCGGATCAGATTTCCCCTGCAAGTTCGGACCCGCCTACAGCGCCACAGGTGGCGAGGTCAACTCTTACGAGCTGGGTTCCAAGCAGACCCTCGCCTTCACCGGCTCTGCCGTCCACGGCGGCGGTTCATGCCAGGTCGTCATGACCTACGACAACCCGCCTACCAAGGATTCCAAATGGAAGGTCATCCACTCCATCGAGGGTGGTTGCCCAGCCAAGGGCCAGTCCGCCAACCTTCCCGGGGATGACGCCCACCTCACGGACCCTTACCAGTACGCCTACGATATCCCGTCCAATATCCCTACCGGCAAGGGCACGATCGGCTTCACCTGGTTCAACAGGATCGGAAATCGCGAGATGTACATGAACTGCGGCGCTCTCGAGCTCACCGGTAAGGGCGGCGACAAATCCAACTTTGAGAAGCTGCCCGACATGGTCGTTCTCAACATCGGCGACCGTCCCAAGACAAGCGAGAACTACGATTTCAAGTTCAAGGATGCCGGCGACTCTGTCGAGAACAACTTGGGCGTGTACGGCTACGGTGCGCAGATCTGCGGTTCCGATGGCTGCGATTCGCCTCTGCAACAAGTCCCCGAGAGCATGCTTGGCCCCAAGGGTGGCTCCGGTTCCGGTTCCGGTTCCGGTTCAGAAGAGCCCGTGCCCTCGTCCAGCGCCGCTCCCGCTCCCACACCCACAGCCGCACCCGGTAATGGCGGCGGCGTCTTTGTCACAACTGGCGGCACAGCACCAACACCCACTTCTGCTCCTCCCGTAGCTACATCCACCCCTGTCGTTACCTCATCGGCTGCTCCCATCCCCACACCTACCAGCACCGTCATCGCCGCACCTCAACCCACAGGCGGTTCCGGCTCTGGTTCTGGTTCCGGATCTGGATCTGGAATGTCAGGACCATGCAGCACGGAAGGCGAATGGAACTGCGTAGGCGGCTCTTCATACCAACAATGCGGATCAGGTGAATGGTCCCCCGTCATGCCAATGGCCGCCGGTACGAAATGTACTCCCGGTCAGAGCAGTCAGTTGCAAATGTTTGCTGCTGGGCGGAAAGTTCGGTCTCCTAGGTCTTGGAAGCTTTTCTAGACAGATTTTCTTTTTTTTATTTATTTACTTTACCTAGATGGTAAATAAATAAATTACAAAACTAGATTAGTTAGACTACGAGTTTACGAACAAATCCAAATCAAGGGAAAGGGGAGTTTGGGATTGGGAAAGGGTTCATTTCAAAGGGTACATATTTTTACGATGCGATTGATTGGGTTTTTTTAAAAGGGGGATTGTGTACATTCATTCATTTATTCATTCATTGTGACGATACGAAAGGAACCGAGAAGAGAAGAGAAAGAATACCCCTGGTCCCAGAGTCTTTTTGCATGGTCAAAACACTTGGGATCATCGGGTAAGAAGAAGATAAATTGAGACAAAACAAGACAAATACACGCCTTTTACAAGGACTACAATTACCTTATGATGAATATGGATATTACGTGCTAGGCTCTGAATCAATGTACGAGTAGATATGTAAATGCAACAGAAGCAAAAACACCAAGCCAACAATGTAGAAAATTATTGTATTTGCATTCCTCTTGAAAGTTCCCAACCTTACAAACCAACATCATGTACCTTACAAACTACCTATCCAACATGCATTGCATACGAATCTGATTGATCATAAACGCTTAAAAACAAACAAACACATGCACACATACATACATACAAAAAAGAAAGAAGAGAATAAAAAAAGGCTGAGGGGGGTATGAACATAAAAACCATCCCGTCCCGTTCCCGTCCTCCCCTTCAGCGCCACTTTCATCTCCACCTCCTTCTCCACGATCGTCCGTCCGTCCGCCCAACCACCTAACCTAACCTAACCGCCCGAAACTAAAAAAAACATGGTAGCGTAAGAGAGGAAAAATAAAAGAAATGACTCGTAATAAATACATATATACATGCATATATACACGGGGGGAAAGAAAACTTGACATGTCATCCCAACCTCTCTCTTCCCTTCCCAGCCTCCTCGGAAAAGGGGGGGGGGGGAATCTGCATCCTCATCAAGTAAAGTAACAATTAATTACATTGCAACCTCATCGTACCTCAAATCTCCCAGAAGTCGTTGGAGGAGGAGGAGGAATAAACCAAGCAACGCCCTCGACCTCTGACCCCTGTAATTCCGAAATCCCACTATTCCACGGATCCGTCATCGTGGTTCCTGGTAATTCGGCCGGTTCTTTTTGTTGTTGTGTGTTGGTGTCGTATTTCAAAGGCGTCACAACATTTTCGTTATTGTTATTCTCATTAGTTTCCGGTTCGAGCTCTATCCATGAAGGTGTCGTGCTCGTACTCGTACTGCAAAATGTCGCCACTTTTCCCCGCCATTCGCGCATATCGTTAACGCCTTCTGTGGAAGTAGGAATGGGGAGGGGAGATGGACTCGCGACGCCTGTCTCTTTGTCTTCTTCTAGAGTAAATCGATGATTCGCTATAATACGTTGAATCTCTGTGCGCATCTTGGATACGCTCAAGGGTTGATATACGTTGATAGTGTGGATGGGGATGAGTTTGTCGATTTCGGCGTGTACGTCTGCCCTCACAGACGATGATGTTGATGGTTTTCTCCTGCTTTCTTCTCCCCCCGTTGAGACGATTACGTTACAGTATTGCGCTGCTGATTTCTCAAAGTCCCATCTTGTGACGTATTTACCCTTGTTCCCAAAGGCGGCGCAGAGGACGAGGATGAGGTCGCAGGTGCATTTGGATATTAGTCTAGCTGCTGGAGGGATAAAGGCGAATGGTAAGGATGCTAGGGCGGGGATGCCGCCGACGATGGTGCTCATTGTCATCCCTACGCTAAGGCCGAGGAGTACGCCGAGTTGGGTGACTGTTGGATGTTAGTTACGTCGTATAAGCACACATATATAGGTACGCTTAGATACTCACAGCTCTGCGTAACAAAAGATGCCATATTCTTCCACAGAAACCCCCTAGCGATACGTTCAATCTCGCTCACCTTGGCCGAGTCCGCCAGGCCGAAACACTTGATGATCCTAGCGCAAAGGAAATGCGAGATGGTAGGGGTGGTGAGCAGGCTAGTGAACATCATCGAGCCCATGATGGAGGACCAGTTGGAGTAGTTTAGCAGCCGTAGACTCTCCTCTATCGACGCCGTTACTTTGAGATCGACATCCGCAATCTGCGCACTGACAAAGTTGGCCCGAACGGAATCGTCCGTAACCAGAATAGTGGTGCGCTTCACCAGTTCCTTGATCGAATTCGAATCTCCTGGTGGCGAAAGAAAAGAAGGAATCATGTTAGTGACGTAAATCACTACACAATATTCCCTCCTCTATTTGCCGGATGAGAAGGATAGGGGTAAGAACTGAACATGACGAACAAAACTTACTTTTTGACGTATACACAAACGGAAAATGCTCCATATCCAACCTAAGCTTCTGTTCCACCTGTCGAATATCATCTTCTTGAATCCGACGGAAATCCTCTTCGGCCTGGGCGCGGGCGCGTTGGTCGAGCTCGTCCCCCCTATACCCTGCATCCTCGAGCTGTTCCCGCGCCGCCCCGTAGTGTTCGTTGAGAAACCTGTCTTTCATGGTACGTACGATGATGACGGGGACCGCCCGTGCATACTTTGAGAGGATTTTGCATATGTTCTTGTCGGCCTCGTGCACGACACGAGTTGAAGGGATGTCAATGCACACCCTACGAGGGGGGAAATACTGTGTCAATAACCATCTCGTATAGCCATACTTTTCTGACTGGGGGGTGTGATGCGCTGGGGTACTGCTTCCGATGAAGAAGGGACCAAAATACGTACCATATTGCGTCCAGTCTATCCTCTGGTTTCGCCGCCAATGTTCGCTTTTTCACGAATTTCCTTAAAAGTTCTAGTTCCTCTGTTGCGCCGCTCTGAAATCCTTTCGAATCGTGTATTATAAGCCCTGGTAATGTGTCCATCTCGAAACCTTCATCCACGTCGTGAGTGCCGTGCTCGGTGTGGCATTCTTGTGTCTATGCATCAAGTCAGTCATATTTTCTTTCCCCCCCACTACAGCAGATCCTCTTTTTCCATAAGAAGCGGACACGTCTTTCATGCTAGCATGTCCGGCGACAGGAAATGGGTAAATGCTAGAGTGGTAGAAAAAGGACAGATTGCCTTACCACGACCGTCCCAAAGACCTTGTTAATCAACGTAGATTTGCCCACTCCAGCTCTACCACAAACAAGGACACGACACTTCTTCATCAGACCCGGCCTGTCTAGATCCGCAAAAGTCGCCCTCCAAGGTTCCATAGCAATGTTTCCGCCCATCTCGTGCTTGAGGAGACTGTACTGTCGGAAACTATTGAGGTCATCGAGATATGGGCTAAGGTCCCCGGCGATTCCCAGGCGGTCGTAGACATCGCATACAAAGTACACTGAGGGGTGTATGATGGTGCCACAGGGAACTATCGAGGTCAATCCACGCGTGATGAGCAAAATAGACATTTACAGTTTTGCCCCTATACCATGCCATGAAGGGTAGGTAGCATTGGGAGAAAGAGCCAAGGTTAGGTTACTTACTATTGGGCAAATAGCCTATGAGTCCCTGGGAGCCAAAGACCTGGCGGGGTGTGGGGAACAGGGACATCAGAGAGGGGCTGGAGTGAATCTGGACAGCGTGTGGGCGTGGGCCGAATTCGATGCTCTCGCCCAAGGAAGATGGCGCAAACAGAGAGTCTACGTCGGGGTCTCTTGTAGATTGAGCTGAGGCCAAGGTCGCCCTGCTTTGTTTCCTTCTTATGCTGAACCTGGATCGCCACGACGTTTGATGCGCCGAGTCAGACATGGTATGAGTAAGCGGGTAGATTTGAGTGTGGCCTGTGGTCAGGCTTCTGACCCTCTGCAACGGTCTTCTCCTGGTTGTTTGCAGGTTGCCATGGCGATGAGACGACCTCAAATCAACCATCTCGATCACAATGCCGTTTCTGTACCGGAACATCCACGGATGCAAAGGCTCATGCTGTCCCGGATTGTCTGCTATCGGGGCGGACGGAAACACTAGACCGAGTGGCTCTTCCGTAAGACTATGATTATTCCACCAAGGTTCTAAGACGAGACCATGCGCTCGGCTCTCGAGGAGCATCCATTGCAGGGGATAGAGAGATAGTCCGTCATCCCGCGCACCACCGCCCATGTCGGCGTGGGAGCCCACGAACCAAGCCTCGATGACGGAGCGCTGCGCTAGGCCCGGAGACAACGCCGGTAGTGGTCCAAAGGTATAGGGCTGGAACGAACTCCGGGTCTCGTTGAGGGCGAGCGCATGACGCAGTGCCTGAGTCGAATCGAGGAGGGCTGGCTGCGTTCTCGGCGAATCTTTCCCGGCCTTGATCGTATCCAAGAGGCCCATGAAACGAATAACAGGTTGTTGAGCCCAGGCTTTGGCATTTCTAACAATATGATGATGAGCAAGTGCGAAATCAGATAACATGTCAATTTAGTATCAATCATGTAAGCGTAGGCACCAACTCACATATATCGAAACAGCTATGACATGACAGGTCAGGATAATTCCATTGAAGGTTTGTGGTTCAATCGTTGGAGAAATAGAAAGTATATGGGACCCATACTCACTTTTGCCGCATTCTGCCTTCTTTCCCGAGAGTATTGAAAAGATGGTAACCCGTCCACTCTGCGGTGGTATTCAGCTTCATCCCATACATATACTCGGCTCAGCTGGTGTAATAGATCTGCGACGACACTCAAGACATCTTGGTAGCGTTTCTGCGCGTCAGTTTCAATGTCTTCGACTTTTGACTCGAGCAATACTCGAAACGAAAAGTGTTTTGGATATAATAAAGGCGTGTCACGTACAAGCGCCACAGCTGAAGCCATACAGCCATAACTCGTCAGTCACCTCGCCAAGTTGCTCGCAGCAAAACTACCAAGCCGGCATATTAGCAAAGCCGAATTCGATATGTGGAATTGGATGTCGGATAATCCATAATAAATAAAGGGCCCCTACTGCAAAAACTCGATCAACCTGATCCTCACAGGCCTCTTGACTCGTTCGGGCGGTGATGTTGAAAGTGTCGAGAGGTCTTTTTCCATATTCGAAAGCGGTTTCGTAGCGGACAATCTGCTTTATGGCTCTATGGGACTCTACAAACGTGCCCTGCTTGACCGATGAGTAAATGCGATAAACGTTGCTGTTGTTGCCTCCTCGTCGAGCCGTCAACCCGTCCGATCCGTACCAAGCTCCATCTGCACACACGACAACGCGCTTGACGGGCGCGTAGGTCATGATTTGGCGTAATCGAGTCGATACTAGGTAGTGTGAAGGTCGGATTGTGGTGCGGCTAGTTTTGTTTCTAGGTTGACAAGCCTACGTGATTCTTGGTGCCGCGGGCTTGCCCATTCTCTCTCGATCCTACGAGAAGCTGGTTGCCTGGCTGGCGTGGTGGCTACAGCAGCAGCAGCAGCAAGGCCAGAATTAGAGGCGCATATCTTTCTCCTTTTCCCTCTCTTTTTCTGTGTCTGTGTCCGTGTGCGTGGCTCGTGTCTCTCTTTCTCGGCGTCTCGCGTATTTTTGGCGGGAAGGCAGCCTGCATAAAGAGTCCTACCGAGAAGAGAGAGGAGGGTGCGCCAGGTCAGTCCTGACTCCTCCCTACAAGCTGCCAAATTGCGACGTTGGCTCTTGGAGTCGCATCCACCGGAAGGTCAAGAGCTGTAGTTTGACAACAAGGGTAGCTAATAAGCTTATTGCTCCAATCCCTTGGCCTAGACGTGCAGTGCAGGGCCCAATGTCAGGACTCAGAATCCCACTCCATACCATACGACCATGCCTTCTGTCCCATTCTGACCTATCGATCCGACCCGGGCTGCTGCACTCCCCCACGTTCGTTGGTGATGTGGTATCGATACTGCTCATAGCCCGCATACAGGCAACAGAGTCCAATCAGGGCGAGATGAAAATGCCCCAAGTATGTTGCTAAGTAAAGAAGTACTGTACGCGAACAAACCCCAGGCGGAGTGCATTCCCTAGACCGGGCTAAGCCCATCCCGACGTAGTAATGCATACTTTATTACTGGTCTTGATTCCATATTTAAACTCTACACTGCCAAAGCAGGCCGCCCCTTGCACGTCTCTAAGTCGGAATCGTACCTACTGATTGGACCCTTGCTACAGCTGATGGAGTCGACAAAATACTGGTTTAATTTCAAATGCTTATTCTGTAACAGTGCTCAACTGTACACAAATTACAGGGAGATTCTTAAGTAGTCGTTAATGCCATGTTTGTACATTGCACATTAGCTACATCTTTAAACTTTTTTAAAAGACCTGAGAGCTATGTCAAAGGTAAACCGTGAGGTAGTCAAAGGCCAGGTTTTACGAGTTAGGAAGGCATTCAAGATATGCGAGCCTGTACTATTAGGGCTTAGCGTGTAGAGCTACGTAGTGGAATGTGTGAACTGAGAATTTGTGGTTCTTACGTGTAAGCACCGTAATTACCTGTTGCCAAGAGCAGCTAATAACGGGCGCTAGTTATTATGTAGATCCGACCCGTTCCGTTTCAATTCCTTCGATGCACCTTTGCGCGCAAGGAAAAGAACCTGGGATTTGAGCAAGATTGGTGCTCGGTAAGGTAGCAAAGCAAGATGTCCGAGGTTTCGACTTGTAAGCCACGTAGATCTACTTATCAACCTATTGAGCGTTTGTAGCCATCGTTGTGTGTGTTTTATCGCTGGATATCTATCTAGACCTTATTGTCTTGATTGTTTAAGGGGCCGTGCGCGCGCGCGATCTAGATTAAAGTAGGTTAGGATATCTCCTTTATTTAGCTCGCATCTACAGTAACTAAGTACGTGTAGATCCTGGTAAGGATCAGGCAGGCTGGGGACTTGGCCAAAGAAACAACAGTAAGTAAATGTATTTGTAGATGTAGGATGACCTATTTAAACTCCTACACATACCTTATGTGTATGTTATATGGAGAAGGATATTGGATATTGTGTTGAATTGGCAAATATTTAGGTTTACCCTTGTGTTTCACAGTAGAGTGATCGCGATCTAATTGGCAGATGCACTGCTTCCAAGTTACTCTCCCCCATGCGGCCATGCCTACTTCTATGGCTAACATATCCTTCCCTACCCGTAGGTATACCTTTTACGGCAAGACGTTGGATATTGCAATGGCGGAAAGTCGCGGAAAGATGGAGATGTGTGTCGTAAAGGAGGCCACCTGAGGTATGTAATCAGGCAGTATCGTAAAACATATGGGTTACATCAAGTACGTACGTATGGTCCTTTTTACATTTGTTACACAAAAGAAAGGGTGGGCAGTGTCATAGTGATATTATTAAAGCATTTGGGGTCGACAGTGACTCGACACCAATACGAACTCCGCCACGGGACTGGCATTCTGATAGGTTGGTGCGCCTCTTCTGCCAATGAAAGAAAGAGCGATGACGAGAAGGTCGAACTAAAATTTGCCGACCGGTGGACACAGGCTTCAACTGAGCTGACATTTCATAGCACTGCCCTCGCATAATACGATACACGTATGGATCACTTAACTTGTCTCTTCTAAGCTGTTGCTAATAATCATTGCCGTTTCTACTAATAGCTCATTATAATAAAAACCCCTCAAGTCTCGGTTTATTCATGCCAGTCTAGGCCAAGGCGCTTAAAGCGCAAGTCTGGACTCAAGCGATTCAATGAAAAGGTAACACTACACGTGACAGCTATGTGTAACTACGTGTGGTATTAACATGAAAGAGCTATGCCACCCTACCTGCATAAGTCGACAGCCAAGATGGAACAGTAGGGGGTAGTATTTAACCATCTTCATTTTACTAAAAAGGAGATATTTTTCTAACATGTAGCCACTCGCAACGCTGGTATAAATTGTCAGCTTGGGACTCGTCATGTGGCAAAGCGTGCGGCGCGCTTCTTTTACTATCACCACTTGTCGGAGCCAGCATCGGTAATTTCTTTATCGGACGCATTTGGCAGCTTAAGCCACAACTACGTGTAGGTCAAAAAGAGAATTTTCTGGGTATTGGGAACCTGAACATGCTAGACAACGATAGAGTGGTTGCATAAGTCGAGATACTCAGGATATCAGGGGGGGGGGGGAGCAAGGGCCATCCAATGAATGAGTAATGGCGATGAGGTAGTACTAACATGACAACTTGCCATGCACAATCTTTCAGCTACTACTCGTATGGCCTCTTCTGCTCCTTCCGTCTTACCATGACCAGTTTATCGCCGGTTGTTAAAGAATATGAGGGCGAGTTCGAACATAGTCAAACATACCCCGCATACGATATATTAATGTCACCAGGTTAAAGATCAGGAGAATGTATGATTGTTGCAAGTTCTCCTAGCAGCATTGAATCTCTATGCCACGTCAAAAAAAAAAAAAAAAAAAAAAAAGTAGCCACGGGGGCACCCTGGAATAGATTTGGCATATACGACGTAGCACGGATATTAGACGACTACACACAGTAAACTACGACTATAAGAGCTTACGCCGTGGTATTGTGAATCGAGTGATCTTACTCTAGCGAAATGACACGTGCTTGCTTGCTACCTACATGTACCTACCTCTTGTGTCTTTCGGCGGGTTTGGATGCTTGGTACTTCCTACCCCTGAGACAGACAGACAGACACTCACATGACATGGAAGATACAACTACCTAGGTGGATGGTTACTTACCATTCCAACCCCTTTCTTACCCCTCTGCATAGAGAATGCAGCTGTTTCATAACAATGTCCAACTTTTTGACTCAGGGGTACGTGCGCCTTAATATATCCGTGAGGCTTGAGTGACCGAGCTACTATAACGATAGAAGGTCGAGCCTCACCACGCTACCTACTATCCAAATACATGTAGGTTAGGTTGAGATAGCATGTCCATACATAAGGCAAGGGACTCAACCAGTCTCGTTGCCCTGCCGTGTCTCAGAACTCTTCATCCTAACACGTCTGTTAAATCCTTAACGTGGCATCTTCGCCATGCTGTTCTTAGTGGGACCCTATCTAATTCGAACCGATCCATGCCGTACTCCTGACATCGTGCACTACTGACCCGTTTTCCCGCCCGGCCAGTCCGACATAGTGGGTTGTCTAGGTAAAAATATAGGCATGAGTCTCGATTGGAGGTCTTGGGCGCGATTATACTACACGAATCACGGCATCATCTTCTCTCATTCCGCCCATACGATGATGAGTGCTTGAGCCTAACAACATACGCGGGTAACAGGACTCTGGGCAACAGCATAACCCGGTGTAGTAATTAAAATCCCTACCCATCAACGACCCAGTAAGCGTCAATTTGATCATGGTCCAGGTTCGTTAAAGGATTCGTACTCTTCTCCTATTTGTTAGCGATCTGTACAGGTGGTATTGACAGGAGAAATAATCACTACCTACTGCTGGGGATGGATCGACAGCTGGTGCCTTACAAATGACCTTGCCACAGTGAGGCCATATATATATGTATATATATATATATATATTTGATCAACTATGCGGGCCTATCTATAACTAGCGATGAGTAGGCCAGATGCTCCAACAGAGACGAACGGGACCGCCCCCCTTTTCACGCCTCCCTACGGTAACTGAGAGATGCAAACCTTCCATTCGAAGAATTGGAGCCCGGAATATCTTAAACGAAGCAGACTACGATAACATCGGGTCGTCTTATCTGCCTTGAAAGTGAACACTTGGCCTATCAAGTCTAAGAGATGAGGCTGATTATTCCACGCCTTTTTATATAACCTGGGCATACCTATACCTACTTCTACATACCACGGACCTCTGTCAAGGTGCGATATCGCATCAGGAGGAGGTTAAGTAGATTCCCGGAACGCAATCACCCCCTACCACAAGGACCCTGGACGACAGGTAGAAGGTTCAGGTCTTCAGTGAAGAAAACCGTTCGACAGGGTTCCAACCATGTCTTAAATCATAACACCATCTTTACTTGTGATAAATCTTCCCCGCCCTTCAAGTTATTTATCAACAAGCTCCTTCCCTTCCCTTCAATGTCGCTGGTCGGATTCTCCCCTACATCATTACCATTACCCCTATTAGAAACCTAACTAGCCCCAACCCTAGATAATAGGCACGCCCGCGCCCTGAACAGGTAGGCCCCTAGAGAATGGTAAGTACCTACGGTAGGACGTCAATCTCGCAAACAGGTCACACTCTGTATGCGATCAACCGTTGCGTCGTGTTCCCCCCTCGTTATCTTTTACTTTATGTGCGCAGCCGCGGGAGTTAGACTAGGTAGTGGTGCCACCGCGGCTAGTAGCAGGAGTTGAATGAGGGGTTAAGGTAAAAAAGGTGAGTGCGATTCGTAAAAACAGTCTTATTTATATCTATATATCTTCTGTGTCCTACCTCGTTAATCGCTTGCAGTTTAAGAATGGTAACTAGACTTCATCACTCACAGCTGCATAGTATACTGTACACTAACCTAGGTAATCAAGGAGAGGAAACCCTAGAGAGAGTAAAATATAACCAAGTCTATGCGGTACCGAGGGAGTTCATCCCACCGCAACAAGACTCCCCTCTCTTTCCATCTTTCACAGGAATCATGATATACCTACCTTACTTACACAGGAACACATCCACAACAATACCATGTCTATTGACTGTCTACCTATATAGGTACCTCCTACTTCCACAAGTCCATAAAATCTTCTTAAAAGAACATACTCCCTCCAGAGGATAATCTCCACTGACCAGCTTTTTGATCCGAAACATTAGGTTATCTGTAACCCACAAACAAACACACAGGCAAACAAACAAGCATACCAAAAAGCACAACGTCAATCAAACTGCATCTTTCTTCCTATCGTTTACCCCTCGTTTCGGGTCTACTTACTTCTTACCAAGAGGGAAGGTAGCTAACCCGAGCAGTAGTTCGCATCCTCGTACATACTCGTACATACATACACATACATACACATACATACACATACATATTCAGCCCCCAACCTTGTCATATTACAACTAATCTAGCTTTATCTCCGGGAATGGCGTTTTAAGCTGGGGGGGCTGAGCTGAACTCCAAGGTGACAGGGGGCCGGCCCTTACAAAGTAATCATGCTAAGAGGCATAAAGTTATACCTACTTTATACATACACTTGCAAAAATAGGTATATACTCACTTTACTAAAGACCCTGGCTACTAGGTAGGTAGGTTAACTCCGGGGGCAGGGAAGTCAATCAACGGGGCGGGGCGGGGGGGGGGGGGGGGGGGGGGGGGGGGGGGGCGGGGGGGGGGGGGGGGGGGGGGGGGGGGGGGGGGGGGGGGGGGAGGGAGGC